>ML837028.1:11530-30563 GCA_009831015.1 Picea engelmannii | reverse complement strand
TATGGGTATGGGCCATGATGATGGGTGAACTGAAAAGGGAGCGAGCGGGGTCAGAAATTTTTGCAGAAAAATGATATGGATGAAAGTGATAAGGGAGAAGAAATGAATCTAATGGAATAGGTCTCAAATAATGGTGAAAAAATGGGTGAACTGAAAAGGGAGCAGGCGGGGTCAGAAATGTTTGCAGAAAAATGATATGGATGAAAGTGATAAGGGAGAAGAGATGAATCTAATGGAATAGGTCTCAAATAATGGTGAAAAATTTTCCAGACTTTTTCTTTTTTTTTCTTTTTTTTACAGCTGCAGGGTTATGCTTTGGTCTGAAGAATGCTACAGTGCTGAAACCCCCAAATTCTGAACCAGAGAGTATTTACTTAGCCACCCGAACACAGATGCGTGTTAATAGATCTTGCCGGTTTAATTTGTTTATGTTGTTGCTTATGTTCCCCAAGGTTTAGGTATTCATGGGTTCTACAGACAAGGGTTTGCCCTGTGCTATAGCTCTCTGATATACGTGCGAGGTCCAACAGTAGTACTCGGCCCAATATCTAAGGGCACTAACTAAGGAGGATAGACCGTACCCTTAGCCGTACTACCCGACTACCCAGGTACTAGAGAGTATCTTCCCGAGTGTTGTTCTCGGCGACACTATAGTAGTCCGGTGGCCGATAGGTTTATCTAAAGAGGGCTTCAGGAAATCTAGGTCGATTCGTACACAGGTGTTGTCTGATGCGCTACCACTCGAAGGGGTACCAACATGGGTTACAAGGGTGGCCAACAGATGTGCGCTTAAGAACCACTTGTATTTCCTGCATGTATGAATCCCTCAACCGCAGGTTTATGCATGTAACGACAGATCTCTGTGGCTTAAAGACGCCAGAATACGTCTCTACCCTGGAAAAAAAATACCCACAATTTCTGCCAAGGAAAGTGCTCCGATACCACTTGCAAGATACCAGATATATAAAATATGCAGAACAGAAATGAAATGCTAGAAATGGCAAAATAATAGTAAAATATCTAGCATAATCTTCACAATACACAGAAATGATATACGAAATAGCAATAGAAAAACACTTTGATTCAGAAAGCAATGTTCACAGGCCTCTTCGAGGGGGCAACCTCCAGTCGAGCATCGCTCTGTTACAATAATCTCCAAGCTAGGGATTTCATACCCTCGACTCTTATTTATACTAAATATGTCTATTAAGAGAAGCATCTAGAGGAAGATCCTTCTAGAAGTGGAAGCTTCTATTAGGTCTTCTAACATCTGCCTTATTCTATTTTATTGAAAGGTCTTATTAATATTGACCTTTATTACATCCGAATACATTGATCTACCTATGTGCGGGTTAGGACCTTAACAATATCACTTTACATGTTGATCAATATTTTATTGCATGATAAAGGAGTGATGACAATGGATTCAGACAGTTAAATCACTCTATGCGCATGGGGGAACCGGGGGAAACACTAAGGAAGATTTGAGATATGGAGAGGGCTCTAGAGAGAGGCTAGAAGAAGGAAGCAATGGACCCCATTATGATGGATGAGGAACAGACCAAGGAGATAATGGATAGAGGGGGAGTGACACACAACGCAAGACCCTACCAATATAAGATCAATAGGAAAAAGAGGGAAGTAGCTGAGCGAGAGGGCTTAAACAAAGATGAGGAAGACATAGAGGATCTTCATGCTACGTGACATATTGAGGATATCCTGAACGCCACATATGAGAGGAAAAATAGAGGTCAAGGGTCCGGTGCAGAAGAAGGATCTCCATTCCAGATCATAATTAGTGTGGAACCCACAACCCCATGTGCAACTAAGACATATGAAGAAGAAGAACCATTTAGACAACCAAAAATTAGTGGTAGAAGGATTTTAGTAGGACAAGGGTCCAGTGGAAATTCAAGTGGAAGTACAAATTCAACTAGCAATAGTTAGTTATCTACACCACGTGGAGGTAGCAGTACAACAAACTTCACAATGGAAGGAGATGATCTGATTATTTGGTTAGCAGAGTTCCATGGAGAAGGGGTGGAGGACCTAGAGAAAAAAATGTTTATTTGTGAGGATATTTGGGCAGCTAAGAAGATCAGAAATGAAGATACAAAAGCAGCACAGATGGAAATCACATTCAAAGACCACACACTATACTGGTATATGGGCCTCGTAGTAAACATTTCACAAGGATCACCTACAACTATCACATATGTGAAGAAGGAATTAATGAATAAATTTTAGTGACTAAGTTTAGAGGATCAGTTCATGAATGAGATTATAGAAATCAAACAGATGTCAGGTGAGTCAGTTTGGGAGGTTGATCATAAGTTCAAGAGACTGAAAGGTAAGTTGAAGTATCCTATAACACATATGCCACATAGACACTTATTTGTTAATTCATTATTGCCACATATTAAGTATCCATTAAGGAAACATAAGTTCCAAACTTAGGCTAAGGCTTTGCAAGCAACCTTACAATTGGAGGAGAATCAATATAAACATACAAATCCAGTTGTAGAAGAGTTGAGCGGATCTGAAAAATATGGAATTTTAGTTGAATCAGAACAAAGGTAAGGAGAAAAGGGAAGATGGATGGTGTACCTTGTGCAGAACAAAAGGACATCATAAGAATGAATTCCCCACATTTGCATAGTATTTGGGAGAAGGAATGCCAAATCCTTTACCCATAGGCAGGCCATGGTGGTAAAAATATGTAGAACACATGGGCATGATCCTTATCATTGTCCCATGATGAAAAAGTATCAAACAATTCCCAAGAGCACATTCTATAATTTATGCAAGTTTCTCGGACATGAAGACAAGGATTGTAGAACCTTGGAAATAATGAAGGAAAGGACCTCATATACTTATAGGGTGCAGGCTGAACTAATGACAGGAAAACCTATGCAACAATTTACAATGCAACCATAGTATAATAACACGTATAAGTTCATAGTGCCACCGCAGTACAATAATGCGCAACAGTTTGCAACACCACCACAACATAATAATGCACATTTTCAATACAATCATGCACCACAGTATAATACACCGTGTAGAGAAAATCAAGGTAACAAAGGAGGATTCAAAGGAGGAGGCCATGAAGGAAGAGGATTTGGAGGAGTTAGAGGACCAGTAACATGTCACAATTGTCAGAAACTTGGACATTATGCAAGGGATTGTCCATAATCACCAACGATATGTATGTATTGTCGCACAACAGATCATGATACAAAGATTGTCTGACACTTTTGATAAAGATACAAGAAAAGAGGAATCAGAACAATCAGAATGTTTAATGGATTGTTGCAAAAACTAGAGAGGATGATGGCAAGAAGATCCATATAGTTACTAGAGGTGGAACGAAGACAAGAGTAGATGCAACAAAGCAAGATCAAAACCTACATCAATGAGTTAGAAAGAATACAACTCCTAAACAATGTTTTGATGCACGGAAAGAGAAAGAGATATTCAAGGAGTCCAAACAAGAGATTTTGAAAGAGAACATTGCTTCTACGTTAGGAACAAAGCCATGTGATGATGTACCAGTCTATGACATGCCTCACCTATTGGATTAGTCCAACATAGATCAGACTTCATAACAAGTAAGTAATCTTAGAAACTTTTTGGGGTCTTGTGTAAAGTTGTTGAATGCTGAAACCTCTCTATAAGTATTACATAATCTGTTAGAAAAGTGCAATTCAGGAGAAGAGATGAAATTAGAGTAGAAGATAGTTAATCAAGTCCGTAAGAAGAGAAGAAAAAGTAGGGAGTTCATATTGAATGCAAAAATTGGAGATTTTAACATGGGTGATATCATGTTAGATCTGGGGTCTGAAGTAAATGTTATGCCTAAGAATCCATGGGAAGCCATGGGGGAACCTACATTGGGATATCCACCTATTTAGTTAAAGTTAGAAAATCATCATAGAGTGATACCAATTAGTAGATTGAAGGGCATACCAGTGGATTTAGATAGTGTGTGCATTATGACATACTTTGAGGTGATTGATATAGTGGACAATACTTCACCCTATCTAGAATTTTTGGGACTGTATTGGGCATTTGATAATCAATATATTATTAATTTGAATACCAGGAAAATGATCTTTGAGTTAGGAGAATACAGAGTCATTGTACCATTAGATCCTTCAAAAATAGCAAGATATGTGGAACCTGCGACAAAAAAAATTATTATAGAAGACATAAACCAATTGTATAGAACTACCGCGCGTGGGGGAGATTACATTAACCCAACTACATATGTAATTCTTAGCTAGAGAAACATTAGTTCTTGTTCTTTAGATTATGTCACAAGACTGGAAAATTGGCAGCAACGCTTACATGAAATCTCCACCTGAATATGTGCAAGAATGACCCATGCACTGCTATGGACTGGCTCAAAGGTAAGAGAACCTCCAACTTTTCATGGTTAGAATGATTGAGAATAATTTTTAAGAAACTTTGTGTTTAGAAGTTTTGGAAAATCAAAGGTTATTAGTTTTAGATATGGCATTGAAAACAACACCTACACGTTGGTGGGATACTCACAAAGGAAATATCAATAATTGGTATTAATGCAAGAGGTTATTGTGCTTCATATTTGGCGCAAAATAGGAGAATACATATGTGCAGAAGTATGATGGATCTGGACAACCCAAAGAACATGTAGATAGGTGTATAAACCACTATATATTGGTACCACTAGAGGAATGGCCACATTATTTTATTCATACATTAGAAGGCATCCCAAGGAACCGATATACAGAATTAGAACTCCGCATATAAAATGCAAATTGGAAGGAGATGTAGAAGAACTTTGTCATTACATTTGCATTTGAACATGAGAGTCTAGAGATAGATACTACACTAAATTTGGTAAGAGAGAAGATATTTGAAGAACCTGAATTTGAAATTATAACATCTTATCAGAACCATAAGAGATAGACAGTCATACAGTTGCTACATTGTTATCATGTCATAGAAGATGATCCTGGAGAAGAAAACTCGTCCAATATTAAGATTACAGAGGTTGAATGGGAAAGAGAAGTAGAAGGTCCAAATTTAGATTCAAAATATTTTTCTGCACCACTGAAGATAAAGAAGGTAAACATTGGAACAGAAGAGAATCCAAAGATTGCAAGTATTGGTGACTATTTGGATAACTAGATAGTGGAAATAATAACATAATTATTGCATGAGTATAGTGACCTATTTCCAACAACGTTTTTAGATATGAAAAGGGTAGCAGGAGAACTTGGAGAAATGAAGATCCCTTTGAAGCAAGATGCCATACCAATAAGACAGAGGCCTTACAGGTTGAATCTGGTGTATAAGAAGAAAGTGAAGGAGGAAATTGATAAAATGTTAATAGTTGGTATAATATAAGCTGTGGGAGAATATGAGTGGATTATCCCTATGGTAGTACATGAAGAGAAGAAAGGGGGAATAAGGATCTGTGTAGAGTTGAGGAAGTTAAATGATTCATGTTTGCATGATCCCTTCCCTACTCCATTTACAAATGAAGTATTGGATATTGTAGGAGGTCAAGAAGCATATTCATTTACTGATGGATTTTCAAGATATCACTACATTAGATTAGCACCATAATATTTACATAAGACTACATTTTCTACAGAATGGGGGTCATATCAATTCAAAATGATGCCTTTTGGATTAAATAATTCCCTTGCTATTTTTTCAAGGGTAGTAGTAGATGCATTTAAGAACTTTATTCATAAGTTTTTGGAAGTTTATTTGGATGATTGGACAGTTCTTAGCTTATTGAAGGATAATATTGAAGTGTCAAATTTCCTTATTTGGATGACAGGTGTAGACAGTGTCAAATTTCCTTGAATATTAAGAAATGCATACTCAATGCACCTTTTGGAATTTTTCTAGGGCATGTGGTGTGTAAATAGGGTCTTCTGGTTGATCCTGCGAACATTGTTGTCATTGTTAACTTACCACTACCTAAGTCAGTGCACTAGTTGAAAAGTACACTTGGTCATATAGGATACTACAAGAATTTCATAAGGGGATATCGACATATTACTGCTCACATGGAGAAATTGTTGAAGAAGGGCATTAAGGTCATTTTAAGATGTTTACAGATCACTCTGCTCTTAGATACCTGGTCAAGAAGCTAGTGTTGGGGGGAAGAATATGTAGATGATTGTTATTATTTCAGGAGTTTGATTTGGAAGTAGTTGTGAATCCTAGAAGACTGAATGTAGGGCCATATAATTTTTCCAAGATAAAAAATGGAGAGGAACCAAGCATCTTGGAGGATAATTTCCCTGATGCACAATTCTTTTTAGTACATATTGTTGATGAATATTTTGCTGACATTATTCAATTTTTTAGTACAGGATTTTCCCCAAAGGAATATAGTACTACGCAGAAGAAAATTTTGGTGGTTAGAGCTGCAGACTACCAACTTATTGCAAGGCACTTGTATAAACTAGGTGCAAACAACATTCTAATGAGATGTGTCATGGAGCATAAACGATCTATCGTCTTAACAGAAGCACATGAAGGAATGGTTGGAGGAAAATATGCAGGGAAGGCTATTGTGCAAAAGATATTACACGTAGGACTTTGGTGGCCAACAATTTCTAAGGATGCAAAGGAATATTTTCAAAATTGTGATGCTTGTGAGAGGGTAGGAAAGCCATCCAAGAGGGATGAGATGCCACTAATACCTCAGGTAAATTTGAAAGTTTTTGATAAATGGGAAGTAGATTTTGTAGGACCAATCAATCCACCACCTAGGAGATCAGGAGAAAGGTATACCATTACAACGACATAATATTTAACCAGATGGGTTGAAGCAACAACAGTAAAAGATTGCAGTGCAAAGACTATAATGAACTTCCTATTTGAACATGTAATCATAAGATTTGTATGCCCTAGAGTTCTGATGAGTGATCAAGGGACTCATTTTATCAATAATACCATCCAGGAAATGACTGAAGAATTTGAGATACATCATCATAACATCACTCCTTAAATCATCCTCAAGCTAATGGAACAGTGGAAGCATTTAATAAGATATTGGAGAATTCCTTAACTAAGATTTGTAATGTGAACAAGGATGATTGGGACTTGAAGATACTAGCAGTGTTATGGGCCTATAAAACTACATCCAAGAAACTCACAGGGAAGAAACCTTTCAGGTTGGTATATGGACAAGACATAGTAGTTCCTTTGGAGTATTTGATACCGAGTCCGTGCATTACATATATTACAAACATGATAGAAAGAGGTGCAGTACAAGAATCATTATCTCAACTCATGGAACTGGAAGAAGACAAGATTATAGCCGATTTCCATCAGGAAGTACAAAAAGCAAAGGATAAAGCTTGGCATGATAGGAACATTAATAAGAATAAATTTAAGGAAGGAGATATGGTTCTCCTCTATGACAATAAATATTTGCATCACCCAGGGAAATTCAGGATGCATCGGTTAGGGCCTTATGAGATAAAGTATGTCACAGATGGAGGTGTTGTGCGGCTGCAGGATCTAGCAGGAAAGGAGATTCAAGGATTGGTGAATGGTAGTTGATTGAAACTATATAGGGACAGTCAACCCAACCACCCTCATTAGTTGCAGCATAGAAAGTAGAATTGTACATAGTGTATATAGTAGGAGTTAAAAGAGAAAAAGGAAGAATTTGTTTTGGAAAAACAAGAAAAAAGAAAAAAATACAAAGTAGATAGACAAATGATAGATAGGAAATTGGATGATACAATGCGCAACACACAATGAGTGGCACACAATAACAAGAACAAAATATGCATCGAAGAAAGTTGACTAAACAAAAAACAAAACATGATGGGACAACAAGCGACCAGAAAAAGGAAAAAGGTGATGAATGGAAAAGTGTGATACGATAGAGAATTTATGACGTGAAATATAAAGGAGGAAACATGAACAAGAAGACTCATTGGGACTTGAAGAAAACAAGAGATAAAGAAGAAAGTCAAGCACAAGCAAGTGATTTCGAAGAAGATTCAATGAGGATTCATAGAAAGGTTCACAAAAGTGAGAAGTATGGTGTCGTCGAAGGTTGGAGCCCCCAGTCGAGTGTCTACGTAGACATCAAGTGCTACAAAGTCCACTGTGCAAGTAGCATCCGAACCAGAAAACCCTATTCAATAGGAAGGAGTCATAGACGTGGACGCGATTTCATCACCTGAAGCAGTTAGTCCAACAGTTGTATAAGAGAAATAACTAGTAATAGAAGTAATGGATGTGGATCAAAAAACCGAAGCACAAAACCTTACGCAAAAGCTGGGTTTGGGAGTGCTGCAACAGATTAATGGGGAAGAGGACAAAAGAAATGAATCAGATGATCCTAGGACACAGGTCGAAGTATAACAACAACCTGTCATAGAGAAAACACAACAAACAAAATAACATGTACAGGTCGAGGATGTCACAGGACAACCAAATTCCAACATAGAGGAAGAAGAAGAAGAAGTGGATCAAGAGGTAGGTCCATCAACCGTGACATAGAATAAGAAGGGAAAACATGCAATACAAAAATCACCACACAAATAGATAGAAGTTACACTGAGACTACCGCACATACCCGAAGGAGTTACGATCTTTCCTAACATTTCAGGATGTGTGGAGAAGTTGAAATATGTGGATCATGACGTAGTAGACATAGATAAATTCCCTGAGTTTGCACTGCAAGTTTATATGGAGAGAAAATGGACAAGTTCATCCATATTTCCAATATTAGAACCAAAGCAGTGGATTATAGGGTTGTACAACACAAGGATAATGAACCTATTGGAAATCCCTCATTTTGGACAGGGAAAGGATGTGAATAACTATGCCAAAAAAATATTAGATTTGGTACATGGAGGTGTAATATGGATGGACAGACTAGTCTTAATAGATGTAGATCTAATTGCAACAATAACAGGTTTGCCAATATATGGTGAGAATCCTGTACAATATTTGGATGACAAGACCAAGGATAAGGCCTTAGCAGAGGAGACGAAGAAAACATATAGTACAAAAAAAGGATCCCGGGGAATCATAATCAACAGGATCAATGAACCTGCAAAAAGATTGGAAACCAAGTTAATGGCATGTAAATTGTTGAGGAAGTGTCACAAAGAAGAGGAACTCATAGGAGTGATAGAAAAAGCCGCGAAGTGCGCAATGGGAACTTTACTTAGCTAGAGTCCATACTTAATAAATTTATTTTTGGATGATTGCAAAGATGCACAAGACTTAGGAACATAGTTCCATTACTCATGGATGATCATACTCATAGCATTGGTGGGTTGGAGACACCCTAAATACAGTGCATTTTGTTAAAGGATAGGAAAGTGTCACGCAATGCAGTATACAACATTGTGGCACACCTTAGATGAAAAAGAAAGGAATGCCAACTCCAATATATTTGTGATGTATTTTGAAGATATACAAGAAATGGTGGCTAAGACATGGAGGATACCACCATAAGTGGTTGAGGAGCATAAGAAAATAGCTATTTTTTAGGTTTCCACATACAATGTATGGATTCAGGAAAAAAGGGATCTATTGAGCACTCAACACACCCTAAAAATCGATTTCAAATTTCACCTTTTGGGTACCACTTTATATTTTTCACTGTCTAATTCGACTTCATTATGAAAAATGTTGCCTTTTGCTTATCATCTTGACTCTCAGTAAGTATTTCAAAGTTTTCTCGAATAAATGAAAACCCATAACTTAAAAGGATTAACTTTTAAATAAATAATTAACAGCCAAAACATTTCGCCCAATGCGCCCAAACTCGACATTGGAAGGAATTAAAAGATGAAAGAAAACAACTAAAAAAAAAACTGCAGTCACTGAGTGACAACATTTACCCACATCAACAAAAGTGAGTTTTCTTTCGTGACAAGAATCACAGAAGGATATCACTGACAACCGATCCCCTTTGGCCTTGGTGAAAGGCAAAAAGAGTAAACGTTAACGAAGAAATAAATGATATCGCCGATGTCCGATACCCGATGTGCTTAGCGAAATGGAGAAGACCAAATCGCAATGAACATTCAGACCACGCTAAAAAAATTTCTCCGATCGCCAACTCCCAAAATTTTTTGGCATCGGGAGTTTTGAATACGCTAACCCAAAGGAAACTACGCGATAGTTTTACCCCCGATCATCGATCGCCGACATCTTTTCGGCATCAACGATCCTAGGTTTAGCTTAAAAACACACAACTTGAAGAAAGTCCCGACTCCAACTAACACTCGCGCGTTAAGTCACCGGCTTCCATTGCTATGTGTCCCAAGCCAATTTCACCATGTCAGCACCATATGATGAAATCGATCGGCGTCAAAGTTTTTTCGCAGAAGGATATCAACGAAAACATCCATAATACATTACCGATCCCCAATTCGCCCACTAGGAAAGCGACATGATGGGACATTTTAGCGCTAGATACATTTAGATTCAGAGCATTTAAGGGAAGTCTAATTAATTCCAAATATCTCATTGGTTAATACTTCGTGTGCAAATCAAAAGGACCGTTTGAATTTACCGATAGAACACATCACCCTCTGCGCTTCCGTCGTCAACCCATGATAAATTAAATTGCAGATATTCAGTGGTAGATTTGTTTGAATTTCACTCATCACCCAAATTAATTGGTTGATACGACTGGTAAGTTCTTCCCCATTTAAATTTTATTGATCCATTATAAACAAGACCATTTTGCGCGCAAAGGAGTTTCAGAGCATCTAGAGGAGAGAGACGAGCAATTCAAAATCTTTCGAGATCCCGTGAGTATCAAACTTCAAGGTTTAATTAGCATTACAAGTATGTACCAGTCTGGATTTTCTGTGTTTCCCCTTCGTATATGCATTCTTATCCAATGTCACTCTGTACACTAGCCTTAAAGGAATGTTTCGATTTCAAAAACTATGCCTCCAAGAAAACCAACCACCAAGAAATCTCTGAGAGAACCGAAGCTAAGGGAACCAGAGGTGGGAGAAGGCTCTTCCCCAGCAGCTACAAAACAATTAGAGTTTTCCCCAAGGCTGAAACCAGTCATCAGAACATCCACAAAGAAGGTTTTCACTCAACCCTCAGCCTTTGTAGACACAGAGGAAAATACAGGGGGCAAGGTGGTACTCCCACACTGGGGAGAACTCTTCAAGAATATCAACCAAGAAGAATTCCGAGAATATGTCCCGCACACTGACCTCGAGATGAGGAAGCTCGATGATGATGCTTTTCCGAACATTCGAAGATCATACTTACACATGGTGGCAAGAAGAACTCCATTATTCCCTTGCATTAAAATCCTAAAGTGGCTCATCGACCACATAGACACACAGAAATGTTTGATTAAGAATGTCAATGGAGAGTGTGTCGTAGTTTTCCTCCTGGTAGAGGTGCAGAGTTATTACAAGCTTAGAGACCCGGAGGAGAGACTAAACACCGATTTTGTCATAAATTCTATGAGAACCATGACACCAGTCGGGTGATGGCTTCATGGTGGAGAGAAGATAAAAAATACACCAATTGGACCTCCAACTGGTATCAAATGACCAACTTAAGGGAGCCTTACATCTATCTAATGGCCCTCATCTTCCAGTTGTATGGGGAGAAGGATTGTTCTAGGTTTTCAGAGGCATCGATGCCTCTAGATTACACAATAGCCATTTTGGGGGAGATCGTTCAACTGGGGAGCCATCATCTTGAAGCAACTTAGCATCTTCATACAATAGTCTCAGACGCCGAAAGAAGGAGAGGTTCCATCCTTCTACATGGCTTCATATTTGTTGGACATCATGTGTGCCAGAAATGTCTTTGCCGGCATGAATTTGAGTTGGCACGCCTCAAAAACCCTGATCCACGTTTACTTCAGCATCTTGTGGGAGAACAGGTACAAAAAATTATGTTCCCTCATCTGCGATGAATTCATCGCACACATTAATTTCATTATTTTCAAGAAAGAGTGTCCAAGACTATCAGCTACGGCCAAAAAGGTGATAGAAAAATTCGGCCACTGGTATCCGGATGAACACGATACCTACATTAAGGTATTCAGGGCCAATGGAGCACCTCATCTCCTACCAGCACATGTCCCTGACCGGCTTGTTGTGGGGGGAATTTGCTACTAGAGCATCCTGCAAGGTTATAATGCTACTTTGGTGAAAGATAAGAAGCAGGCATTTATACCTTATGGATTCCATATAGGTTTCTACCTAGTAAAGGACACCACTCAAGCGAAGCAGGAAGGACTGAGCCAACTAGATTTCTGATTCCAGACCAATCATTTTCACAAACATGACCCGAGGGGTTTAGTATTGAAGCACGCATCGCAAGTGATGTCCTGCTGGCCATACACCCACGACAAGTTCAAAGATGATGTCTTCACAGAAAATGCTCAGGAATGGGATGAAGTCATTGTAAGGATGTCCGACCCAAATATGACCAAGTTCATATCCATGAGCCTGGATGAACAAGAAACAATTATAGAATAATCGGCTCAAGGAGCCCTCAAGTCCAGAGAAGAAATGATAGCGACTGAAGTAGCAGAGATTCCCCGGGTAAGCCCGGTGCAAGATAGAATTTCCCTTGAGGCTCAAGACACGTGGGAGAGGGGATTAATCATGTTTGAACATGCACAAAGGATAATTGATCAGCTACAAAATGACCATGACATCATAAATATTCCCAAGCTCCCTGCCGACAACCCGGAATAAAGCCAGACGGGACCAAGTGGCTCTGAATTCATCTATGTTGATGAAATTACTGGGTTAGACAACCCTGAGTGTACAACGCCATTGGTCAGATCGCTGATAGGTGTTTCGGAACTACCACAGACAGTTGAAATGTCGGGGAGGACCATTGTGTCAAACCCCTTAAGTGAGCTGATAAATATTAATGACGATGATGAGAGCCCATAAGTGTCTCGTGCTACCACTGTACATATCGAAGAAGAGAAGGGACCATAGGAGACATCTTCCCTTGTTCCGGATACTCAAACTCAGGGGCTTCCACATCACAAACAACAAATTGAAAGTGTCTTAGGCACTCAGCTTCCCAATGCACTAGAGACCCAAGAAGATAGTCCGGAGGGCGAGCCAAAGGAAGGAGCCCTGCAATAGGAAATCAACGTCTCAACGGCCGATGAACAAGTAAGTATCGATTATATCCCTGGGACCTCTATTTCAATCGGTACTCAAACCCCTGATGAGCGATAGACATAAGCTGAGCCTTTAGAGAACAAGGAGGAAACTCAGGAACCCAATTTGGAACAAGTATACGCCATAGGATGTTTGGGAAACACACTCACATGGGTGTTAGGATATTTAGACACTTAGGAGTTAGTTAAGATCTACTTGGTCTAATATGTCGTTAGGTAAAAGTGAGTTTCTTTAGTATGCATTAGTATTCATTTGTAGTTAGGAAATCCGATGGTCATGATATGTTCCTGACATAGAGTGATCTGATGGTTCATACTCTCCTCGATCTTAACGACCATTGATCCCTGGATTAACACCTGATTGGTCCATGATATCTATTTAAAGATCATGGAGGTTCATTTTACGATGATAAATTGTGAGAAACTCTCTTGTAAAATCTCCTTGTAATCTTTTTCTTTGCATTAATAAACTGCTCCAAGTGGTCGCGTTGGTTGGGGTCGTGGATGTTTCCCTGTAGGGGTTTTACCATGTGAAAAAATCAGTGTCTTGATCTTTGATCTGGTTATGGTTACTGAAGGTGTTCATCCTCTATTGGAATACCTGTGTTGTCAAACATGGTATCAGAGCCTGTTTGAAGACCAACTCTTGTTGTAGATCGAGATCGTGAAGCCGAGTTGCCTCATCTCCATTTTCTGAAATTTTCATACATTTATGGGCTAAGAGGACTGTTCCATTGCTTCAGGAGCACTAATTTAATTCAGGAACACTTTTTGTTTCACTCGAAAAGGTTTCCTTTTGCCCAAGATACGGCCATTACAGTCAGATCCGGAGGTATAAAGCCTGAATACAAATTTTTTAAATTTCTGCAAAGTTTTATTTTGATTTTATTTCGGTTTGTATTTTTTTATTTCCGGGTTGCTACTCTTTTAGATCTGTGTATGCTCTTTTCCCCGTGCCTTGTGTGATCTTGGAAAATAAAAAACAGATAGGAAAAGGTGCATCTTTCGAGTAAGCTAACCTAGATCTAACCCTTGTTGTCATCGAGAAGTGAAATTTTTTTCTTGTGTGAAAAGAGTTTTTTTTAGCACGCTCTCCAAGGCCATCAACAACAACAACAACAACAACAACAAAAATCCTCCTTATGAACATTACAATATGTTTTTCTAGATCATTTGGTTAAAAGTTTCCTTATTAAGTAAGAGGTCTTGAGTTCAAGTATCTCTTTTGTTACATTTTTTGAAAAAGTTCATGCTAAAATTGTAAAGTGTATTTCACTTCAAGTATAAAAGTGAATCACTATAAGTAGCTTTAATATTTTATTTTAAAGTTATTTATTTTGCATGCATCTCTTCTGTTATAAAATAAATTCATTGTAAAAGTGATCCCCACTTTTCTTTATAAAAGTGGGTCACTTCATAAAGCAACTTACACAATCACGTGGTCATTTGGTTACCGTTTATGCCTTTTTTTTGAAGGGCATAACTTTAACATTGGAAGTCCATTTTCAGTTCTGTTTTTTCTAAAACTGCATAACTTTTTGAGCTCTTTCCATCCAGATCATCAGTTTCAGTTTTTAAATCCATATTATCTGCATATTTAATATGGCTTCTACAAGTAATGTCTTTCTTACAAGCAACAACTACTTCCAATGGAAATCTCATATGGAAGATTTATTAAGAAGTAAAGGCTTGTACCAGATTACCTTGGGAAAGGAAAAAGCACCCACTGATGCTGATAAGAAATCCAAGAGGGATAATAGGAATGATGAAGCACAAGGACTAATCATAATGTCCATCTCTCCCGATTTAAGGTACCACCTTCACGAAATTGATGACCCCGAAGAAGCTTGGGACAAGATTGAATCTGTGTTTGGTAAAATCATTATTATTCGAGCACAACAGTTAGAAAATCAAATACTGACCTTGAGTCCAAGTGATTTTTCTTGCCTTGGAGACTATTTATCTAAGTTTAAAACACTCAGAATTTTATGTGAAGAATGTAAGATAAAAATGGAGGAAGAGCGTTGCATCTATCTTATCCTTTCTAAGCTAGGTAGTGCCTATTCTTTGTTTGTATCTACATTTTATTCCATGAGATATTCTCTAGGGAAAGCTTATGAAAAACCCACTCTTTAGTACTTTTGTGCTTCTTTGATTAGAGAGGAAGATAAGCTTATACAACTTGGAGTGATCAACACTGCAGGTACCTCTAACAAAGCCTTAGTTGCCTAGCAGAAAGATAAACCCAAGTATCCCAAGAAACAACATCCTCGCTACAACAACAATCAATATAAGGGTCCCAAACCCGCTCAGACAACTTCAACTCCTAATGGTGACAAAGGAGAAAAATATAAAAATAAGAATACTAACCGACATTGCAACTTTTGTGATAAATATGGTCATGATGAGTCCAGATGTTTCAAGAAGATGGAAGCTTTAGAAGCAACGATGAATAAGCACAACATCAATATTGATTCTACTTCTTCTTCTTCTTCTCATGGATATGCACTTTCTGCTTCTAGTTTCTCTTTCAATTCTATTTCTACTTCTACTTCTACTTCTAATGAGTGGATTATTGATTCTAGAGAATCTTATCATATGGCTAAGGATAGAGCCATATTTTCCACTCTAATTGAATGTAACACCAAGAAAATATTTGTTGGTGATGATAGATCTCTTAGTGTTGAAGGATCTGGAATAATTCCAGTAGAAAATGGACATTTCAATAATGTATTATGTGTTCCAAGTATTTCTTGTAACCTTCTATCAGTATATCAAATCACTCATTCAGGTGAAGGTAAAACCATAGAGTTTTCACCTCACCAAGTTGTAATCAAGGATCTAAAAGATCCTAAGCATGTTCTTGCAACATGAATTATTGATGATATTACCAGGTTGTACAAATTTGACAACTTTGGGTCATCATCTTTTTCATCAGTTTTTGTTGCTCATAGTGGTGACTTGAGCTAACTTTGGCATGAGTGGTTTGGTCATCTAAACTATAACTCATTGCAGAAACTATGTAATCAACAGATGTAGACTGGCCTTCCTCTTGTTTCATGCAGAGATGGTGTTTGTGTCGGTTGTGTTCTTGGCAACATCATCGGGACAGTTTTGACAAACGTGCTTCTTCGCATGCCTCAGGTCCTTTGTAGCTTGTTCACAGTTATTTGTGTGGTCCACATTCTTCTCCTTCCTTTTCTGGGTGCAAGTATTTCTTAACTTTCATTGATGACTTTTCCCGACGTACTTGGGTTTACTTCTTAAAACTTAAGAGATAATTTTTTTACAAGTTTTTGGCCTACAAGGGCCTTGTAGAAAAGAAATCATGACATCAAATTCAAAGGTTAAGAATAGATAATGGAGGCGAATATGTGAACAATAATTTTACAAGTTACTGCACTACACAGGGAATCCAAATGCTACACATTGTTCCATATACACCACAACAAAATGGTGTTGTTGAGAGAAAGAACCACACATTAAAAGAAATGGTTAATTGTATGATCCAATCTAAGGGATTAAGTCTAAAGTATTGGGCAGAAGCCATTAACTGTGAAAATTACATAGTAAATCACACTCCCATAAAGGCTCTTAAAAATATAACACCGAAATAAGCTTGGACTAAAATTAAACCAGATGTAAGTCACTTCCGTGTATTTGGTAGTATAGCATGGGCTCACATTCCTGATGAGAAAAGGAAAGCATTGCAGCCTAAAAGTGAGAAGTGTATATTTGTTGGTTATTTTGAAGATGTCAAAGGTTACAGACTTCTTCAATCACATTGTAATGACATTATTATTAGAAGAGATGTTAAATTTGATGAAAATCTCTTGGTCTGCGAGCCTAATTCAAAGTTTGTGCCTTCTTTGGCCTGCAAGCCTAATTTGGCGGTTGTGCCTTCTTCGGCCTGTGAGCCATCTTCGATGTTTGTTCCTTCTTCTGATATGGTTTCTTCTTCATATGATGACAGTGAGGATGAAAATCCACCTCTGCGTGCTCACCCTCCTCTAGATGAGTCCTTTGAACCTGAACCAACACTAGTTCCACCACTTCCTAGATGGGTCCATTCAACACGAGAGGCAACTAGTGGTCTTGTCGGTGATCCTTTAGATCAACGTCGAACACGTTCATAGTTCCAGCGAGCCTCTTCTATTTTGTCTCAATTTTAAGAGACTCTTGATCCATAAACATTTGCAAAAGCTTCAGGTCATCTAGATTGGGATATAGCAATGAATGAAGAGTATCGTTCTTTAATGGAAAACAGTACTTGGGATCTTGTACCTCTTCCAAAAGGAATAAAACTTGTCATATGTAAATGGGTCTACAAAACTAAGTATGCATCAAATGGAAGTGTTGAAAGACACAAGGCTCGGTTAGTTGCCAAAGGATTTTCCCAAGTTGAAGGAATTGACTATAATGAAACCTTTTCCCCCGTAGCCAAAATGAATTCCATCCACCTTGTCCTTGCCTTTGTCGCCTCACATAAATGGGAGGTCCATCATATGGATGTTAAATATGCCTTCTTGCATGGCGATTTGAAAGAATAAATCTACATGGAAAAACCTCCTGGCTATGTCCAGAATGACTCTAGCCTTGTTTTTCGCCTCAAGAAATCTCTTTATGGTCTCAAGCAAGCTCCCCGAGATTGGTATACCAAAATGGACAACTTTCTTATTGCCACCAGATTCTCTAGATGTCATTCTGATCCTAATGTCTATACCAAGAAAGTAGGAAGCCATATCACAATCCTTGTCCTTTATGTTGATGAACTTATCCTTACTGGTAGATACCCAAAACTTTTAAACCATGTGAAACCATTCTTAAGAAGAATTTGAAATGACCAACTTAGGATTTTTGCACTATTTCCTTGGCCTCCAAGTTTTGCAAACCAATGAAAGATTTTTTCTTTCCTAGTCTAAGTATGCTTGTGACCTTCTTCGTTGCTTTCGCATGGATGATTGTGAACCAACCCCTTCTCCCTTCCAGTCTGGAGTCAAGCTTACTTCCACCTGTACTTCTCTTGAAGTTGATGCCACCCTATACCATCAGTTAGTTGGTAGCCTCTTATACTTGACTCATACCTATCCTGATATTTTCTTTGTTGTTGGTCTTGTTTCTCGGTATATGCAAACACACCATGAAATCCATTGGAAAGTAGCTAAAAGGATACTTCACTATGTCTGTGGTACAGTTCAGTTCAAGATACATTACAGTTCAAGGGGGACTCCTTTATTGGTTGGTTTCACTAATTCAGATTGGGTCGATGACCCTAATGATCAGAAGTCTACTGAAGGTTATGTTTCCAGCCTTGGTTCAGGACCTGTAACTTGGGCCTGTTGTTATCGGACTAATCAATAGGTGCGGACACTAACAGATCTCCCTAGATCCACTTGGATCTAGAACAAAATAGGACATGACATGACTCTTTCCCTAAGTTATGACCATTGAATTAGCTAGTAGGAAGGAACAAGTAACATACATTTGTATCGCTTCCTAGGGTCTCTGTTGCTCCCGCTTCACTCCGGTGCTCTCGTGAGGTCAAGACCAAGACAACAAAAACCAACCAAAGTGAAGATAGCAAAATATATTCAACTGTCAACTTATGTGTATGATCAAGGAATTACACAATAAAGTGAGAATGACTTTATGGGAAAAGGACATGTCGTTGTATCATATTAATCAAAAGTAGAAGATACAACCTGATCGCCTTGATGTCGCAAGCTTCCTTTCGGTGGCTCTTGGCTCCAACACACACACTTGCTCGATCCTTGTATGAAGAAGATCAAATCCTCTTGATAGACTTGCTAGAGTCTCCAAGCTCCTGTTCAAGCTAAGTCCTTCACACAATTCTTT
>ML837028.1:0-11480 GCA_009831015.1 Picea engelmannii | reverse complement strand
ACTTGCTCGATCCTTGTATGAAGAAGATCAAATCCTCTTGATAGACTTGCTAGAGTCTCCAAGCTCCTGTTCAAGCTAAGTCCTTCACACAATTCTTTCACCAATTATCCAATGAATCTTGCTTAACCTTTTCCATGAGAATTACATCAATATATATGAGAGAATGAGATGGTTACTTGGATAAGAATGATCCCACAATATCAGGGAAACCAGTACAAGGATAACCATTCGAATGCCAACCCATTCTTCTAGAAGATTCCCTTCTAGAACCATCGATAATTCATCTTTTTCCAAGCTTTAGAACAAGTTCGCACCCTAGCTATGTAGCACAGTGCGAGAAGTTCGCACCCTAGCTTAAGGAAGCCTGCGAGAATGGGTCATTCTCGCACCCTAGGATATTAGCAACCTGCGAACTCTCTTCAAAAGTAAGTTTTCTAGGAAGAGATGAATGTCACTTTTCTCATGAGAAAGTTCTTATGAGGAGCCTGAGTACACTATCATCAATACACCATTAAGATGACCAAAATCATGGGTAACAGAATGCCCCCCAAAGTATGAGGCCAGAATCAGTGACAACCAAAAGACTTTGTAAACTGCATGTGTGTGTCGGAAACCAGGAGCACACCTAATCGAAAACCTGCGAACAACCAAGCATCTGCAGATTATCATATATATTAATTCTGAGGTAGGCATTCCCATACTCAGATCACAAACATATGACATTATAGACATAGGTCATGGCCACCAATCATACACTGTGGATCCATGTCGTCAAAATATAACATAGCCACCAGGAATACACTGTGGATCTATGCGAGAAAATTCAAATTAAGACGACATAGCCATGAGACATACAAAGTGGATCTATGTGTCACTAATTATACATATTCCATCGCAACCTGGACAAAGAGATGATATCCAGGGTTTTCAATCTCGTCGCCCAAAAGTACGAATCTGACCATGTGATTACATGTGTTGAAGTCGAACATGGCAGAAACCACTTGATTACCGGTCATTGATGAAACCATTAACAAGTGCGAGGGAAATCACCTTTAATGTCAATGACTCCCAATGTACTCTAGTAAAATCCATCGAGTGTTAATGAATGAGTTGAAGTCAAACATTCGACGAAATCTTTCAATCAAGGGTCAATGATGTAAACCCACTGTCAAAAGCGAGGAAACCTACCATTGAGGCATGCAGGTTCCAAGGTACCAAAAAATTTCTAAGTCTTGATTCCGGATAATGAGATGAAGTCGACGGAACAAAACTCGTCACGGGAGGGCCTTGATGTATCCCCCATCAATGACACAAAATGAGTAACCGATTTTGAAGGTGAAACAGAGTATGATGTAAGTTGGACTGGACACAAGGACACGAAGAGAATGGACAACTGCAGATGGCCAACTCAATAAAGGTTTCATATGGAATTCTCTTGAACATATGAACAACACGACCAATGATTTGGCAGCATTGACTCAGAGACGACATAGGGTGTGACCTTGTAGCAAATCGAATGAGAGACAAATGGATTTCCCAAACCGGCTTCAAATATAATGAATAGGGGGTGTCATGTTCAAGAGTGACACTTACTGCCAATTAATATGAAGATGAGAACATATCCCTTTCCCAAATTTCCCCCCACCATTTCTTGCGAGTACCTCTTTATTTTTACGCAAGCTTGAGGAGGATAACATATGCTTGTTGATATAAGCTTATCCTTCGGAGTATGTTAAATGAACCCTAGGAAGGAGTGGTTCGGTCCCATTACAGGTCTATCGATGTTTGTTTAGCGAGTCCAAAGATAGAAAACTTGAAGGTTTTTCATGATTATAGAGTTTGGAAAAAAACTTAAAAGAGTACTCTCTCAGTTCCTTTTTCGTAAAATAGTCTGATGAGACCGAAAAAGAGATAAATTATCGCCCACTAGACGCTTTCTTCAAATACTTTATCGAGCGTGAAAATAGCAAGGTTGTTCGGCTATCTTTTCATGTTTAGAGAGTCTGAAAAGAGCTTAAAGAGGACTCCAGGGGGGTTCCTTTTTCGTATAACCTCGTTGAGCCCGAAAAAGTGATAAAAGTATGCTCGATCGCATTCTCATGTATTTTCGAGCATGAGAACGGACAAAGACCAAGCTCGAGGTTTTATACAAAAACCATAAAAAACAATCAAAACATGCGATGAAGAAAAACTATGTCCGCATCCCTGTAAATGAACATTGAAGTCGTTACGCCTGCAAAAGTTACACTCAAAAGGGCATTAGGGATTAGCTTTTAATAAATAAATAATTATAAAAATTCAATAACATGGTAAAAGTAAATATAAAGAAGTAAAAACTCTTTTTACCATATCATTTCAACTTTACCCCCACATGTTGAGATTAATATTATGGCATTTCCCTAAACAATTTATGGTACCTCCATCTATAATCATTACTTGAAAATTTGGTGTGGGATATACAAAGCAATTGATATATTTTGCTAATTTGTAATTGATGAAATTATGGGTACTAACATAATCAATCAATAATGTTACCTTTTTCTTTTTTATGTATCCTTATATCTTGAGGGTTTGTGGAGTATTGATGCCAATAAATGCGTGACAAGATGCTGTTGGAGTAGTTTCTTATAGATATGTATCTTGTGGTTGTTCCAATTCCTGATTTTCTTCCTCTTCACGATCTATGTAGAATAATTTCTTCTCACTGCATTTATGCCTCTTACTGTACTTGTTGTCCCAATTGAAACATGGTCCTTTTTCTCTTCTTTCATCCATTTGTTGAGGTGTCAACCTTGTTGGTTGAGGTACATTATCTTCTTCCTCTTCAAAATATATGTAGAATAATTTCTTCTCACTGCATTTATGCCCCTTGTTGTATGTGTTTCCACAATTGAAACATATTCATTTTTTTCTTCTTTCATCCATTTTTTGAAGTGTCAACCTTGTTGGTTGAGGTATGCTTTGTTGATGATTACAGTTGTGTGAGACATCCTCCATAACACAGATTGATTGAGTCGACATGAGAGAGAGCCCATGATTTGGGTGTGTGGTTCCTATCTGAGACAAAAATGGAACGTAAAGATGGCCTCCTCCTTACAGAGAGTTGGGAAGAACTCCAAATGATTCTTCTATGTAACGTAGTGAGAAAGGAGATCTGTTGAGTTGGATGTGCCTGTGGTTGAGCACAAGGTGAACGTGTGAATTCCCATGAGTTGGGTGCATCGTTATGAGACAGAGATGAAGATGATGTATTAGTCTCCTCTGATAAGAAAGTTGAGATGATGAACTCGATATGAATATCATGTGTAATGCAATGGGAAAGAAGATATGTTGAGTTGGATGTGCCTATGGATGATCATAGGTGAACGTGATCCTAGTGGATGAGCACTAGTGAGTGTGGTTCTCCTGTGATACGCAGTGAGATAGAGATATGGACATCCCTATGGATGTTCCCCTAGTGGCTGAGAACTAGTGGGTGTATGAGATCCCTTTCTATATTGTTCAAGAGTTAGACTTACATGCAACCCTAATTGTAATGTAAAGGGTACAGGTTAGCCCCACCTTAATGTAAAAGATAATTAATATGGTAATTATTAATTATATTGTGAGTTAGTGAGGTCGACCATGTTGTTCCAATAGACACTTTTGTTGATAGGTTTAGTCTAATATAAGTAAAGGTAAATTCCCCATCGAGGAATCATATCTTAAGTGTGAGTTTGGAAATTTCAGCAAGTACATCTTCTTGGGAAAAGTGTGCACCTCTCTTGGGTACTAGGTTTCTAGGGTTTGTGAGCACCCTCTTGTGTGCTACGTTTTTATGGTGGTGGAGGTATTTCTCTTGAAGAATATAGAAAAGGATTGGTTGGGTTTTCTTCCCTTGTTGAGAAGGGTTTCCCATGATACTTCTTGTGTTCTTGTGCATGGTGTTTCTTCTTGTGATCTTGGTTGTTGCAAAAAATTGTCTATGGTTTAAGTAAAATTCTAAAATGGAATGAACTTCATGCTTAAGCCTAGATTATTGAAAAATCATGATGGTTTCAGAGCATAGGTCTTGAAGAACCCATTACACAAGCATCTACCAGTCTCCTCTCTTTTATGTAGAACCATACAACCCTCCTAGGGTTTCCAAAAAATCTGTACGACCCTCCTTTCTTAGGTGTTTTAGCCCTTAATACTTGAACATTAGAGACAATTTTGGAATAGAAGTATATGGCCTCCTCCAACACACCTCCATAGACTCTTAGAGTGAAATTCCAAGAATTTTGAAATTTTGGCCCTAGGTTTTCTAGGGTTTTGCTAATTTTTGTAGAAATTTTAGAATTAGGGTTTATGAAACTCATTTAAGGAGATCTTCAGCTCAACGATGTTCTCCTATCTTTCAAAGGACTATTGTTGGTAGTCATAAGTCTAACAAAACCTAAAAGTGATAGCCTAGCCTAGGCGTTAGGTTTTCTAGCCTAGTTGACAAGGGTTTGTGAAGAATCTAAAATTATGATGAACACAACTATGATGGAAGATAATCTTGATGGATCAAGAAAATTTAAGTTCATGGAAGACAAGACTTCATAGGAAGGATTATTGTGGGTGATACAAAAATGTGACATTGTGACTACCTTCTTCATGAAGATGTCAGAGGACAGATATCATCCAGGTGCCATTGGAGAAATCATATCAACACCCTCAGGTATGCACTTGTATATATATTATTTGTATCATTATCATGATGGAAATTGCATGAGGAAGGAACCCTTGTTGAATTCATGGATCTAGAGGGATCTCAGTGCATTCAGAAGAACAACACACTGGAAGTGAAGATTCCAGGTTCGATTGTTTTAATTTTAATTCCTCTAACTTATATTTCTAAAAGTTTGCTACATTACTAGTAGGGGTTGTAGTTGTGAAAACAATCCTTAAATTGCTTTGATTCTATAAATGTACTCATTATTATCCTTTAGGAGATATTCTTGTGTTGGTTCCTTTTGTTTTCTTGTTCCAGATAGGTTAACAACAAAGGAAGATGTTTGTCCTTCAGAGGGAGTCAAAACTATTTGACAAAGAGGAAGAATAGAACCATCATTGAGGAAACCAATGCAATAATGAATGATTAGAATCTTTCTATGATTCAATGGGAAAAAACATGCATGACATAGTATATGTTCATAACAAGAGTCTTCACTAGACTTTGAAAAACATAACTCCTGAAGAAGCCTTCACCGGAGTGAATCCTGAGATTGAACACTTCAGGATATTTGGGTGCCCAGTGTATTTTCATGTACCCAAAGAGAAGAAGTCCAAGCTATACCCTTCAGGGAGAAAGGATACATTTATGGGATAACAATGAATCTTCGAAGACATATCAGATCTACATCCCTGGTCAGAGAGAGATTGATACTAGCAAAGATGTTTCTTTTGAATAAGAGATAACCTTCAAAGATCCATAGAATCTCAGATGGAGATTAACAGTGAGACAATACCTTCTCCCCCTTCAGCAGTTCAGAGGGAGACATACATTATTCCAGATGATCCAGTTGATATGCCCAGAGATATTTCATTAAGGCATAAAGCGCCTACCTAGGCTCGACAAATTCTGCAGGAGGCTGAGGAACACACAATCCCCTCAAGGGACATCCTGAGAAATAAAAATAGATTTTTCAAGCTATCCTTCATCCATGAGCCACTTCATTGATTATGAGACTCCTTTCCATGAAGAAGCTATGGGTGAACAAGTATGGAAAGATTCCATAGTAGAAGGATACCAATATATCTTAAAAAATGATGTATGAGATATTGTTCATAGACCAAAAGAGAATTCTGTGATGAATTCCAAGAGGATCTATAAGATCAAACATGTAACCTATGGAAGTGACGAGAAATACAAAGCGAGATCTATAGCCAGAGGATTATCACAAGCAAAGGGAGTGAACTATGATGAGACATATTGATTCAGTAGACCGATGCACTTTCATTTGTACTACCATGATACCATCCATGAGTTGGAAACTACATCAGATAGATGGATTCTTGATGAGTTTGGGTTTCAGAAAAAGTGTTGCTAAACCAAAACTATATTAATACATTTGTGACAAAACCCTGATTTTGATGACTTATTCAAGAAGTCGTGTTGTTGGATACAAGTAAGATTTGACTTCTGATTTCGAGATGAAGGATATGAGTATGATACACTACTTCTTGGGACAAGAAGTATGACATAGGACCGATGAGATTTTTCCCGAGTCAAGGAAAACATATAGTGGGAATATTAAATAAGTTCAATATGATAGAATGAAAAACCACCGTGATAGATTTGAAGAAAATGAATGATGATGATTCAAACAAGATTGATCCACAATTGATTGGATCATTGATCTATCTGGTTAACACTAGACCTGATTCATGCTATGCAGTGAATTTGATTAGTCAATCCATGAGTCAGCCGAGACAGACTCACTGGATAGTAGTAAATAATGTATTGAGATATATATGAGGCACAGTTGGATATGGCCTGAGATATTCCTCCAGTGTGAACTTGAGTTTGTAGTACATGCCGATATAGATTGAGAAGAGAGTACAGTGTACCGAAAGAGAACATCCAGTTGTTGTTTTACCATGAAGGTTGTCATGGTTTCCTGGTGTAGTAGGAAACAAAGCTTTCTGGCCTTGAATACCAAAAAAACATAGTATATATCATTGAGTGTGCGAAGCAATGCGACTTCATAAACTTCTGATAGATTTACTTGATCATGATATGGTTTCTATGATTATAACTAGAGTTGTGTGAAGTCTTTGAGAAACTTGTGTTTCATGATAGATCAAAACACCTTGATATAAAATATCATTTTCAGAGACATGATGTAGAGGAAAGCAATACACGTGTTGTACCTTCCTACACATGAAAAGATTGCAGACACCTTCACCAAACTGGTTTGGTGAAGAATACCTCTCTAGTTGAGAGGGAGTGTTGATGACTATAGCCAAGACAAAGTTCAAGTACTTCCATACGAGACTTGGCTCGATAGAGAATTCATCCCTAGATGAGAGGGAGTGTTGATGATTACAGTTGCGTGAGACATCATCCAGGACACAGACTGATTGAGTCGACATGAGAGAGATCCCATGAGTTGGGTGTGTTGTTCCTATATGAGACAGAACTGGAACGTAGTGATGGCCTCCTCCTTATAGAGAGTTGAGAAAAAATCCATATGATTCTCCTTTGTAACACAATGAGAAAGGAGATATGTTAAGTTGGACGTGCATGCGGCTGAACACAAGGTGAACGTGTGAATTCCCATGAGTTGGGTGCATCGTTATGAAACAGAGATGAAAACAATGTATTAGCCTCCTCTGAGCAGAGAGTTGAGATGATGAAATCCAGATGACTCTCCTCTATAATGCAGTGGGAAAGAAGATCTGTTGAGTTGGATGTGCATGTGGATGAGCACGGGTCAACGTGATCCTAGTGTCTGAGCACTAGTGAGTGTGGTTCTCCTGTGATACGTAGTGAGATAGTGATATGGGCATCCCTATGGATGTGTCCCTAGTGGCTGAGCACTAGTGGGTGTATGATATCCCTTGTTATATTGTTCAAGAGTCAGACTTACCTGTAACCCTAATTGTAATGTAAAGGGTACAGGTCGACCCCACCTTGATGTAAAAGATAATTAATCAAGTAATTATTAATTATATTGTGAGTTAGTGAGGTCGGCCCTGTTGTGCCAATAGACACTTCTGTTGACAGGTTTAGTCTAATATAAGTAAAGGTAAATTCCCCATTGAGGAATCATATCTTAAGTGTGAGTTTGGAAATTTCAGCAAGTACATCTTATAAGGAAAAGTGTGCACCTCTCTTGGGTGCTAGGTTTCTAGGGTTTGTGAGAACCCTCTTGTGTGCTAGGTTTTTATGGTGGTGGAGGTATTTTCTCTTGAAGAATATAGCAAAGGATTGGTTGGGTTTTCTTCCCTTGTTAAGAAGGGTTTCCTAGGATACTTCTTGTGTACTTGTGCATGGTGTTTCTTCTTGTGATCTTGGTTGTTGCAACAAACTGTCTATGGTTTAAGTAAACTGCTAAAATGGAATGAACTTCATGCTTAAGCCTAGCTTATTGAAAAATCAACACGCTTTTCTTATGACCCCCAAAACAATCTCTTCTTGTTGTGTGTGCTCCAATGGTAGATTTGTGGGTATCCTTATTTTGGCTTGAATATGACGATCATTTTGCATGGATTCCATAATATTTGTAGGATTTCTTAAGAAAAGATCATGTTTGATGTCTTGTTTTAATCCACCCATATAAGCTTCCAACAATTGTTGATCATTTATGTCATCCACCCTTGTGGCCAATAACTGAAATTCTGAATTATATTCTTCAATATCACCTAAGTGCTTGATTCTTGTCAATTAACTGAAGTAGTCTTGTTCCCACACTTTCTCATATTGTGCTTCTAAGTCTCTTGTAAATAAACCCCAAGTATAATGATAAAGAGGGGGCTTCCTTTCACTATCCATTGATACCATTGATACGGTTTTATCTCAAAGTTCAAAGTTGTTATGTGAATCCTTTTCTTATTATCCATAATATTATGTAGTTCAAAATATTGAGAATGAAATGAAAGAACACATGATATTTCAGAGAGAACATAAGATACACAATCAAAATTAGAGTATTACAATGAAAACCAAATTCTATTAATGAATCTAACGGTGAAAAACAATGCCATGTACATAGCGATACATAGTGACTAAACTGGTGGTAACTCATTTATATGAAGCAATGTGAAGGATATATTCATTTGTAAAATATATCTTATCAAGGAGGAGGAAAAACACTTTTATTACAATATGAGGAAAAATCCTAGGGTTAAAAAAACCCTAAACCTAAGAGTTGAGGTGGAAAAGGAAAGGTGGCCCTTGAAAAGATGAGCTAGAACATCACCTTACTAAGGACATAATTTCCACATACAAAGTCTGATTTCTTAATAAAATACTTCATTGGAAAGATCTCATCAAGCCCCGTGATTGGAAATGCGTTATAAAACTATTTCCACCATTTTCAACCCTAAAGATGATTGAAAAAAAAAAGGGCTAAGAATGACACTAAAAGTTTAGAACCAAAACCCACTTTACACTACAAGTTTAGAACTTTAAAATCAGAGGGCCTATCCTCATCCCTCACATGCACAAGATCTTCAATTTAGAAATCAAGCAAGACTTCCCTAAACCATGAACACAAATCCTCATTGTTCCTATTTTAAAAAATGGGGATAAAAACATTCCCTCTAATTATAGGACCATTATAATTAGACCAATTTTAGTTAAGCTTTATAGAATCATTTTGGAAAAAAAGATTAGCCTTTCGCTAGAAAGTCATAGTAAAAGACATAGGACAAGCCTGGTTTAGGAGATATCATTCAACTGTGGACCATCTTGTTACATTTAAGATCATTGCAGAGGAGTTCCACAATACTAAAACCAATTTTTTATTTTTATTTTTATTTTTACTTTAGAAAAAAATTTAACACGATTCCCAGGAAAAACCTTTGGAATAGGTTGGAAGAGATAAAAGTGTCTTTCGAGTTGAGGGTTGTTGCAATATGTCTAATTGAAAACATTATTTCCAAGTTTAAGAACATTGAGGGCCGATCAAAAGAGATTAACTACGGTATTGGAGTCAAGCAATGTTGTCCCTTGTCCTCTACCCTTTTTGGCATATACATTGACAAGTTAGAAGATTGCTTGGAATAAGAATTTTGTGTCGACCCTACTCTCACATGTATATTCATCAATATTCTTCTTTATGTTGATGATATCATTCTCATGGGGAGGATTCCCCATGATCTTGAAAACCAACTAAGAATCCTCAAGGATTTTTGCTCCAATACATGGGTATGACTATTAATATTGACAAGACTAAGGTCATGGTCACTAAATCCCATAAGATCACTTATGATACCTTCGTATATGAAAACAACAACTTTGAGGAAGTGATTTCATACAGATATCTTGGAATCGATATTCGCCACAAGCTCAACTGGAATTATAGCATTGAGAAAAGGATTATTGGGGGATGGAAAACTTATTATGGGTTTGAAAACAGTTGTAAATTAGCCGATCTTTGGATTTGGGATAAGAAGAAAATACTCTCTGAGACTATTTTTATGCCTATTATTCTATATGGATGTGAAGTCTGGGGATGCAGTATCTCTCGTGAATCCTGGAGAAAGATAGAGAAAATCCAAAATAATTTTATAACCTATAATATCAAAATTAAAGGAAATACACCCTATCCCATCCTCCTCTTAGAGGAAATCATTTCCCCCATTGAGAGCACGACTATGACTAGATACCTAATGTATAAGAACAATTTAAACAACAAGGAAGACAAGAGACTTCCTAAAATTGCTTCAAAATCCAGTCGTAACCACCTTCGACTCAAACGAGGATGGCATAAATATTCTCAATATTGGCTAAGCTATTGGGGAATCATGGAAGACACCATTTTTCAAAATAAGGATACTACTAAAAATATCATTAGATCAAAATTTAAGGATAAAATGTTGTGTGATAAAGAGTTAGAGGAAAAAAGAAAATTAAGGTATTATAAGGATGTAATCAAACCTATTCTACAAGATCAAAATTATCTCTCTATTTTGACAAGTGTAAAGAAAAAAAAGCATTGCTAAGATAAGAACAAATTCTCATGAGCTCCATAGTGAAACTGACCATTGGTCAATTCCTAAAACGCCCTAGGATGTAAGAGTGTGTCAGCTTTGTGACACTAAGAAGGTTGGAGATGAAAATCACTTTCTCTTACATTGTC
The DNA here is from genome assembly GCA_009831015.1 of Picea engelmannii. Taxonomy (NCBI): domain Eukaryota; kingdom Viridiplantae; phylum Streptophyta; class Pinopsida; order Pinales; family Pinaceae; genus Picea; species Picea engelmannii. The sequence continues at coordinate 666 of ML837028.1, read as the reverse complement.
AAGCCTATACCCACATTAGATCACAATTTCAAAATATTTTTCAAAGTACCAACCTTCCTAACCTTTTAACTCAACAAAACTATGGTGATCTTGGAAAGCTTCTCTTAATGCTTTTTGCGCACAAAAACAAAATTCTAAATAATTGCAAGTAATCACTTACCCTCGTAAGGTATGATATACCAATTCGGTCTCAGTCGACCATCATCGTCATCATCATCATGATCTATTTTTAAAAATGTCTTTTTTCTTTTTAAAAAATATAATTATTCATCATCATCATCATCATCATCATCATCATTTTTTATTTTTATTTTAAATATAACAAATTAGATTGGCCTTTAAATATTTTTAATAATCTTTGTATATTTTATTTTTAAGAGATGTTATTGATGTCAATTGATGTTAAAAAATATAGTAAATTAGGTTGGCCTCTAAATAGTTTTAATAATTTTGGTATATTTTATTTTTAAGAGTTGTTATTGATGCTATTGAGAATATCCAAGATATTATATATGTATGAAATAGATGGTTAACTATTTATTAAAAATAAATATATTTTATTGAATCTTAAAAATGGTAAGGAATTTGTTTGATTTGCTTTTAAATTTTATTTTTATGTTAAAAAAAACTTTTAGAAAAGCAATCCTAAATTATCATAGTTTTGAT
>ML837026.1:53396-68122 GCA_009831015.1 Picea engelmannii | reverse complement strand
GAGAAGCCAGGATTAAGAGGGAGCTCACCACTCCCTATAATCCTCAGCAAAATGGTGTAGCAGAAAGAAAGAATAGAACAATAATGGAAGCAGTGAAGACTATGATCCATGATCAAGATCTTCCAATGCACTTATGGGCAGAGGCAGAAAGAACAACAGTGTATGTCCAAAACAGACTATCCCATAGTGCACTTGGATTCAAAACCCCCGAAGAAATGTTCTCCAGAAAGAAGCCAGAAGTAAGCCATCTCAAGATATTTGGCTGTCTAGTGTTTGTACACATTCCGAAAGAAAGAAGAACCAAGTTGGACCCTTCAGGAAAGAAGGGAATATTTGTTGGATACTATGAGTTCTCTAAGGCCTTCAGAATTTACATACCAGGTTACCATCACATTGAGATCAACAGAGATGTAACCCTTGATGAAGATGCAACACTCACGAAATCAAGGAGATGCCAGCTTGAAGAAGTATATGAAGAAGAACTTGTAGCTCCCAGAGTTGCAGGACCAGTGAGGGAAGTCATAGTTTCCCCTAATGAGGAGATTCCAGAAGATCATGACATGATAGAATCTCAAGAACCTCCCCAAATTACAATCTCTCACAAGAGAAAGTCAGCTTGGCAAGGGAACTTATTCAAGATGGAGAGAAGTATGGTGCCCCAGAAGGAACCATGAAAAAATTCAAGAACCCTAAGCCATTCTCCAGTTATATGGCATTGATGTGTGATCTCATAGAGAAGGAGCCTACTTGCTTTGAAGAAGCCATTCAGAAGAAAGATTGGGCATATGCAATGACAAAAGAATACCAATCCATTATAAAGAATGATGTATGGGAAATAGTTCCCAGACCGAAGAGCAAAGATGTGGCATCTTCCAAATGGCTATACAAGATAAAACATGTTGCTGACGGAAGTATTGAAAAATATAAAGCAAGATTTGTAGCTCGTGGCTTTTCTTAAAAGGAAAGCATTGATTATGAAGAGACGTTTGCTCCTATAGCAAGATACACTTCTATCAGAACAATCATAGCTCTTGCAGCCAAGATGAAGTGGAAGTTACACCAGATGGATATAAAAACAACCTACTTAAATGGTGTCATTGAAGAAGAAGTGTATATAGAACAACCTCAAGGGTTTGAAGTTAAAGATAGAAAGACTCAAGTCTGCAAGTTGAAGAAGGATCTGTATGGGTTGAAGCAAGCTCCTAGAGCTTGGTATGGAAGAATTGATAGTTTCCTTACGAGCTTGGGCTTTACCAAGAGTAAAGCTGATTCTAACCTTTACTTCAAGGTTATGAATGATGAGCCAGTTATATTGCTGCAGTATGTGGATGACTTATACTTAACTGGAGAAGAAAATCTCATCACTGATTGTAAGAAGAAGCTCGCTAAATGCTAAGAAGAAGATAACAATATATATCAACAATGTAAGCTGCTCAATAAATGCTAAAGATCAAGTAGAAATTGCAAGAGAAAAACTAATAAATGACTAGCTAAACTCAAGATGAAAAACCAATACTCTTAGCATAAAAGATAAGGCTGTTGTAAACACTTGTCTGCAACAAATTATATCAGCCTTATGGCTATAACATTCACTGTATTACAACAAGAAAATCACCGCTAAAATCTCCTCAAGCTTTGCCAAAAAATGCGTTGGACCAAGGAGAACAAGTGTGCAAACTTTGAGAAAAATCCAATGGTTGATAAAAGAGTTATTCAAGCAAGTAAGTTAGGGTTTCTGCAACCCTAATGGCTGAAGATGAAATTTAGTAACAACAACAATAAGTAGCCCCTAGATGGGGATGCCCTAGTGGTTGTGAGGTGCCCAAGGCACAAGGAAAACAATCCACTTTGCAAGAAGTAAAAATGACCGAAAATCACGTTTCCCAATGCAATATTTTGTTTCTCCAATGCAACAAATCAATGACTAGTGCCTTTACTATTGGGGTCACAAGGAGCTTAGAGAAGTTACCTCCTTGGGGGTGTAAGCCCTTTTACTTCCCAAGGTAAGTTTTTCTAAGCTAGGGTTTAAGCTAAGAAGGTGTATGCCCTTATACTACTAGCAAACCCTTGTTAAATTAATGAGATGAAGCAAATAAAATGATGAAGGCTATGGTGGGGGTGTATGCCCTTATACTTCCCACCTAGCTCCTAGCATAACAATACTTGAACTTGAAAATGATAGCATAATAGTAGAAAAACCATACCAAGATCAAGAGAAATGCCAAGATAATCCACCACAAGAGTTAGAAAGCATCATCCAAAGCTAGCGCTAGACCTCCTCCATCAACCATTCATAAACATAGCCATAAGCAAGTGCACAAGAGCTAAAAAGAGCCAAGTATGGTGCAAATTTCAGACCAAGGCCTCTCACAAGAAGGAGAGTTATGTTTCAAATGAGATCTTATGATCTCTATTTATACAAAATGTAGCTAACATAGCTTGTCCATAAATTAAGGAGTAAAACACAAGATTAGGGGTCAACAACCCTAATCTTGCCCCTTAACAAAGTAATATTAAACAATTTACTTAAAAATTCACTTTTTGCACATACAAAACCCTAATTTAGGAGGATGTCACCCCTTTAGGGGATGTTTTTCCACTTTGAGGAAGTTGTTGGTGTTGGAGAAGCATGGATAGGCCTCCAAAGGCCACATGTCAAGCATCTAAGCACTCTCATCATGGTGAAGACCCTTCTCCTCAAACGTCCATGTGTCAAAGTAGTGGCACCTCACCACCATGCCCTACCCCCAAAATCATGATATCAAGCTCAAAAATAGGACGTTTTGCCTCTCCTGGGCAAAACTTTTGGCAAGTGAGGGTTGGGCTAGGTTGTCCAAGTCATCATCAAGGCCGTCCAAGTCTGATCTCTCTCATCCGTCACGCGGGCCCCTGGCATCCAACCTGTGGGCTTATAGCCCCATGGAAGCCCAAGCTAGGCTTGTTCCCCCAAAACTGTCCACCAACTAGGTCCTGGAAAGACAAATGAGCACACCCTCCAAGGATCTCAAGTCATAACATTATGATAAGTGAATCCAATCAATAAATAAGCCATCTAAGCATGTGCATCAAAGATCACTATATCAAACTATTAACAACTCAAAGAGACTATGCGACTTGTCAAGCTTGAATATGGGAGGGTTGACGAGGTGTCCTATTGGGTAGGTCTTGCCCTAGGTCAAGGAGAGCTTCCAAGAGATCCCTCTCTAAGCCATGTAAAGTGGATGAAGTGGTTGGGGTCAAGACTCAATGGGTATAGTGCTCATGACATACAAGGGGTCGTAGTGTCTCATTTATGGGTGCCTTTGTAGATGGTGTGGTACCTTCGTCCGCAATGCACTTTTTCCAAGCCCATCAATTGCCTTTTATCTTTCTTTCTTTATTTTCTTTCAATATAGCATAAGGAGAGGTTGAAGGTCACTGCCCTGGTGTGGTGACTAGATGATGGCAATGTCACCCACAAACACCAAATGGAAATGAGAAGGCTGGCTCGTGATGAGACCCCCTTCTCTCAGCCATGCAACTGAGAGCCATTGCCCTGGTTTGGTGACCAGATGATGACAATGTCATACCACTAGATATCCATGGACGTGATAGGTCCGCTTGTGATGAGACCTCCTATCCTTCAAGTAACCTTTTAAACATTCTTTATTATATTGTGGGTCCCCTTTATTCATAGATAAGCGTTTCATTGCTTTCTTGGGTGATCCCTGGGCGAAGCATCTGGAAGGTTTATATAAGGCTTTTATCTTTTACCCAACATCAACCCCTCTGGGCCTTTAGCCCATTCTTCCCATAGAATGAGGGACAACCCTTTCTTGGGTCAATACACCCTAAAATCCCAAGAGATAAGGAAACAAAGGGGAACAATGATGGAAAGTGGTAAGTACGGGAGGGAACGGTACGATGGCTCATTAAGGAAGTTCCCGGTAGAAAACCCATCCCCAAGGAAAAGCACTTACTAGGGCACAATGTCAACCACCGAGGTGACGCAGGGCAAAAGGCATAATGTCCAAGCACATATCATGAAATCTAGAGCAATCTAAGATACAACATAATCAAATGGAATAAATATTGAAATGATGCTCACCATAATACTGACTTGTACCTCATGGAGCAAGGCCCACTGCCGTCCGGAAGCCAACTGGTGTGGTGATGCCATCTGCAAAACTGTGACCATCTGTGGTGGTGAGTGGGTTTTCCATCTGTGCAAAAGGGTATTGCTGGTCATGTAGTCTCTTGACACTCTATATCTGCAACCTGAGGCCCTCGAGACATGATCTCCTTAGTTATCCACAAAATGGGGATAATAAGTCATATACAAACAACTACCAACTAATTGATGGTACAAAGTGGCATCTACTTTGGGTGTATAGGGGGCAACAAATTTGATTCCAGAGTAGAAGGGAGATGGGGTTGGTTTACAATCTTTCATGTGAATGCAATGAAGAAGGTCACAAGCATACTTAGACTAGAAAAGGGAAATGCCATCCTTGGTTTGCAAGACTTGGAGGCCAAGAAAATAATGCAAATGTCATAAGTCTCTCATTTCAAATTTCTTCTTAAGACTAGATTTCACATAGTTTAGAAGTTTGGGGTCACTACTAGTGAGAATAAAGTCATCGACATAGAGAACAAGTATTATGAGATGGTCACCTACTTTCTGTGTATATACATTGGAGTCAAAATAACATCTAGAAAATATGGTGTCAAGAAGAAAGCTATCCATTTTCGGATAGCAAGGTTGAGGAGCTTGCTTAAGGTCGTATAGAGATTTCTTAAGTTGACAAACAAGACTAGAGTAAATCTGAATATAGCCTGGAGGTTGTTCCATGTAAATTTCTTCTTGCAAATCCTTGTGCAAGAATGTAGATTTAACATCCATTTGATGGACCTCCCATTTATATGAAGTTGTAAGGGCTAGAACAAGACGAATATTTATTTTGGCTATAGGGGCAAAGGTTTCAATATAGTCAATTCCTTCTACTTGAGAAAATGCTTTGGCATCTAATTGCCTTATGTCTTTCAACACTTCTATATGTTGCATACTTAGTTCTATACACCCATTTACATCTGACAAGTTTTCTTCTTATTCCTTTAGGAAGAGGTACAAGATACCAAGTATCGTTCGCTAGTAAGGAACAATATTCTTGTTTTATTGTTGTATCCCAATTTGGATGGCTAGAAGCTTTTGCAAATGTTTTTGGATCACGAGTCTTTTGAAACTTGAGCCAAAAGAGAGGAGGTTTGTTGGCACTCTGAACATGTATGACGTTGATATGAGTAACCACTGATTGCTTCTTGTGTTGTACGAACCTATCTAGGACGCTGTAGTGTTGGTGCATTGTCATGTTCAATTGAACTCAACTAGAGGAGGGTGAGTAGGCAGAGGTGGATTTTCATTCTCATTATCATCATCTGAAGAAGAAGAAACTAGAACGGGAGCACTAGTAGAAAAGTTGGGAAGATAAGAACGCACATTGGCTGAAAATGCCTCTCACACTGAAGTTGTCACAAACACTAAATTAGGCATGGAGGTCAAGAGACCATCAAACTTGACATTTGTCCTAATAATAATTTTTGTTGAGTTAGGTTGAAGAAGTACATAACCTTTTAAATATTTAGAATATCCAACAGAAATGAACTTCTCACTCTCAGGCTGTAATGCTTTCCTTTTCTCGACAGGAATGTGAGCCCATGCTTCACTACCCAACACACAAAAGTGGCTTACATTTCGTTTTATGTTACTCCATGCTTCTTCCTGTCTTGTATCTTTTAAAGTCTTTGTGGGGGTGTAATAAACTATGTAATATACACAATTAATAACTTCCACCTAAAAATGAGGACTTAATCCTTTAGATTGGATCATACAATTTTACATTGTTTTAATGTGTGATTCGTTCTCTTAGGAACACCATTTTGTTGTGGTGTGTATGGAGTAGTATGTTGTATCCAAATGCCTTGTGGAGTGTAGTAAGTTGTAAATTTATTGTTAACATATTTAACCCCCTTATTGTTCTTAACTTCTAAAGTTGATGTCCAGATTGTTTTTCTACAAGGGCCTTTTAGGCCAAAAGCATGTCAAAAACTTCACTCTTAAGTTTTAAGAAATAATCCCTTTAAGCACATATCTCCCTAAACTTGTGTGCATATCCTTCATAACTCCCTCACGTCCTCTCATCTTCCACTTAATTTTATGACTACTTATGCATGTCTTCTCCTACTTCGATCCTGTTCTCTTTGTCCATTCATCCATGCACACCACTCCATAACATATGCACATGCTTCCTCCTCCCCTCCTTATTTTAGCGCATTAATCCTATATCCTCTTTCTTTCTTTTAGCGCATTTCTCCATTAGTTCATGTGCCACTCATTACATCATCTCATCCTTCTTTCTCCTAGTTGGTTTTCAGTTAACAAGTATTCACACGAGTTATGTGCAGTTACACATGAGCACATGCTTACTTTACCTCACTCTTTCTTCTAGTGCGTATTGCACAAAGAAGCTATTATTGGAATGTGCACCCTCTTGGATCTATATATTGAGGGTCTTGTTATTGCACGGATTGTAGGTTGCACTAGAGCCTTGTGCAATCTTAACCAATGGACAACACACCGGGACGAAACCCACTGTCACCTTAGGAAAGGTCCCAGGTGACCCTTGGGGAAAGACAATGGAAAAGTCTAAGAAGGCCTTGGGAGGTCATGATAGAAGGTCAAGAAAGGTCCAAAGGCTATGAATGGATGGAGGAAGGGTGAAGGTAAGGGTGAAGAGTAAGTCACTTGCAACAAAATGTCAATTATGCCAAGTATAAATAAAAAACCAGGACCAATAAGTTAACCCTGCTGCTAATCGCTGATATGAAAGTTGTAGTCTTAAATACCAAGTGATCAGAATTTTAATATTAAGGCAATATTAGATTTGGCCAAATGAATGTGTAAACCCGACATGCTTAGGCAGAGGGATCCTCACATGAGTGTCTAGTTGTTGTAGCTCTCAAATATATTGTTTTAGCTCTCAAATATACCTAAGGGGTTCTCAAGCCACCTTGGTACAAGAGGGTAATCATCTCGAATGCTGTTTTTGGTGCACTACAACAAACAAGACAACCAATGGATTTGCTCAGTTGTTTCAAGGATTCTAGGTGGTCTCCAAGATAGGAGCACAATTGATAGTAGTGTTGTTTAATGCGCAACCGTTCGACAGGAGCCCCTCTATATACCTCTAAGTACAACGAAGCGACCATGGTCTTCTAATATATGTCGAGGTACGTGAGAGAACTACAAGCCCCTGGGATGCGGCACTGGCAGAGTAATGACAACTCCTACTTTTATAGACGCTTGAATACGTCTTTTCTAAAACCCCCAAGAAAATAAGTTCAGCTTAGATGATTTGTTCGATTGAACACTTAAAATATTGATGACAACTTGCCGAAATTTAACTCCTCTTAAACCAATGAGACAACCAAGCAAGGATCTCTTGAAAAAGATGAAACAAATTCAAATCAATGAGATATACATCCACCAAAGCGCCACAATATTTCCTTAACAAGCAAATATTAATTTCACAATTCTCCACAAAAGTACTTAGCAATAGACCATAGATTTGCTTGAAAGATGCACCAGATTTATTAGCTGTTATGTAAGGCAAGCAATTAGCTTTCTTAACTTCTCAAAATTGTCCAATCAAATTCAGATTTGCTTTCCCACAAGCTATAGATAAAGGAGCAATTTAAATCCAATGTCTAAGAGATGATTTTAAAGAGTTTTTAAAGCACTTAGTAACACTTAACCAGATCTGAAAAAGTGATTTGCAACAGTGGTTTGACCAAAATATCAGATCTGAAATGTCAAGTCAATCACTTCAAAGTGAACCCAAAACATTCAAGAGGAGAGGCCCCAAAATAATTAACAATTTCTTCAACACATGGAATATGATTTCTTAAGGTTTTGGAGCACTTTAAAAAGCATAACCAGATCAGAAATATGAATTTGCAGCAGTGAAATAAGCATTAAAACCACTTCAATATCAGCTAAAAACAACTTTAGAAACTAGCTAAAACACCTAAGAATACTATCCAAGTGTTATAAACAAAGACTAGGTAAAACTAGGCCCTAAAACTTACTTAGATGCAAACTGTCCTAACTGTTAATTTTCTGCATATAAAGCCCTAATGGCTGTAGCTTTTAACCATGTCCCTACAGAAATTGGATCACTCAAAATGCAAACTAGCTATCTAGAATTGTGATAGAATCCAATGAAAATGCTGCAATCCTACCCAAAGTCACAGGGTTCACCGAACCTAAAGCTTGAGGTTCAAAATTTGGCGAACCTCAAAAAAAATTTGAGGTTCCTCGAACCTAATGCTGAACTTGAATGATCTTGAACCTGTGCCCGAGTTCAAACCTTAGGACGAATTTGAAGGAGAATTTTATTTAGGTTTGGGATGAGGTTCAATATATATAGTTGAACCTAAAGCCGGACCTTATCCCAACCTTATTGGAAAATTTGAACCCGAATCAAACCTAATCGTTGCTGAACCCGAACTCGAACTCGAACCTGAACCATGTGACTTAGATCCTACCGATCCAAAAATCCTGAACACTGTTAAGTCTGCTGAATTTTGAATGGGATATGAAATTCTACTTTCTACATATGAAGTCCAATGAGGTTGGATCCACTCTAAAACATCCTGAAACAATTAATGGTTCCAACCTCGTTGGGCTTCATATGTGGTAAGGAAAGATAAAGGGAATGACAACTTTTAAGGATACAAGGGGAAGATAAAGGAAATGTCAACTTTTATTTTAAGAATTTAACATTACCATTAATTGCCAACATTTTTGGTCAAACCTAATAAAAAACTGAGTCAGACCAACTCAAAATAGGCAGATTTAGTGTTGGAAACATGTCGTATGGTTGCTGATACAACTTGGAAAAGCAATTTCGACTGTACAAAATGTGTTTCCCACACGTGGGATGCGTTTGTACGGCTGGAAACGTGTTTCAAGGCTGTACCACACGTGTTTCCACTTTTCTGAACAGAAACGCACTTGGAACGGCACCTGAAGTGCCGTTTCCTGCAACATAGTCTTAGCATTTAATTCTAAGTTATTTATGGTACCGTATATGGAAATTTTGCATCATGTTGATTTCATCTGATGCATTTAATTGAAGACAGGGTCTCTTTAATGGTGTGTGATGTTGTTCATGCAAGCTTGCTTTAATTTCTACTGTGGACATGTAGGACTTATGTTCTTCATATCCTCCAGTTCAAACACTTGGTTTATTTTCAAATATGTAGTTTCTGAGCAGTTCAATTTTAAAAAGATTTATTTATTATTGCACATGTTATTGATTGTTATAGGCATTCATGCTCTCTATCTCTTACATGTCTTTTGTTGATACTTTTGCTTGATATGACACCAAGGGGGCATATGTGGGGCTAAATGTGTATGTAATGGTGTAATTGTTTATGTAATAGGGGTCAGCCTAATAAAGGGCCCACAGGTGGGCCCTGTGCGTCCTTTATTAGGCTGACCCCTATTACATATAAACAGTTTCACCATTTTTAGCCCCAAATATGCCTGTCTTGGGGTCATAACAGTGTGAGTTATGTGTCCTAAGATCAGAGTTTATCAAGGCTTCAGTGCTTTGTTATAGACATTCATGCTCTCTATCTCTTACCTGGCTTTTGTTGATACTTCTGCCAGTTATGTGTTTGAAGATCAAATTGAGTTTATCAAGGCTTCAGTACTCGAGGGAGACAAGGTAATATGACTTATCATTTCAGATGATGGTACTCTCAGGTATATGTCTTCTATATGCTTATTGCATATAGAGTTGTATAAATATTGTCTTAGCTAGTGTGTTGGGAGGATAAACGGTAAGTATCTCTGAGCTCTAGTGTGTTTTTCGCGTGGCTTCATCAACTATACAATTAAAGAGTTTAATGTTTTGTTCTCTGCTTATAATGCTTCAACTATGAATCAGGACCAAGATGGGGAACTTAGTCCGGACACTCTGGAATTTGCTGCCAAAACAATGTTGGAGAAACTTCAGGTGGAATTCATCTCTTTGAATCCTCAAAGAATTGATTATGGAATTGTTCTATTTACTTATAAGTAGGATTTTATGCTGCACTGTGTTTTATTTGTAGATGGTTGATTCATTAACTTCTGTTTACAAATATTATATCAGCTTTAGTTTTGTTGCTTCACTTTGTTGAATTATATTGTATCGCATGCTAGCCATGAGAGGTCAACTGGGTCGGTGAAAGTGTGGGGCTGTGGTAGGCGCCACCAGGATTTGATTTCTCAAAAAAATGGCAGACGTGTTCTCGCAAAAGGGCCGTTGATAAGGGTTCAACCATCATGGCTGTTAAGTTGAGCCGGGCAGTCACATGTCTCATAAGTGTAAATGGTATCCCACCTCTTGATATGTGGTGGATACTGGACACTTAGTGCAATAAAGAAGATTTATTCCAGTTTTGTTTATATTGCATGCTTGTTATAAAGAAAATCTTCTTCGTCCATATCACGCTGGAGTGTTTTCTGCAATAGTCAAGCTATAATAAAGGATGCTCATTTTGTTTCTGTTTGTAATAGAGATTGACTATAATTATTTTAAATGCTGCTGTTCCTTGACTTATGTTTGGTTTTTTATTGTATAGGATGATAGGAAGTTACTTCCAATCTATGCCTACAGAGAGGAGTTGCTTCAGGCTATAAATGATCATCAGGTAGGTTGACTGGGACCTTTATGTATGAGGAATCATCCTTTCCCACATTTGCCGACATTGATGCTAGCACATAATCTATTATGGTGAACATAAGCAGTCTATAGTTCATCAGCCATAATGTTATTGCACCTGAAGGGCCAGTTTGAAATGGATGATTATGATATTCTTTATAACATTTGTTTTCACTAACTGAAAATGTAACTTGGTAGTAGCCTGTTCTTTCTTAAATGACCTTTTAATATATCAGGAGAAACTCTGCATTTTTGTTAATTGTAGAAAGACATTCTCAAATAATGGGTGTGTATATTTGTCAGTATTGTGAAAGTCATGGAAGACTTGCTGGTCTTCACAAGTCTTTCCAAGGAGGAGTACTCATCCAAGACTTGCCACGTGGTCAAAACTCTTCATACTCACTCAAACACGCCAAACACACCTCAACACTTGTCAAACTCGCCCAAGAATTGCCAAACTTACCTCAAAACTGCTGTTTTATAGATTGTATTCATTGGGAGTGTCAATATTACTTTTTCTGCACAAAATTTCATGTGGTGTGAGTTTTTTCTATTTGCCGAGTTTCACCAGGTCTTGAGCTGAGTTTTGCCATGCCCAAAGCTGGCTGTGTTTTTGCAGAGTCCGAGTCTCACAAATTTGTTATTTATACTGAAAGGTTCAGGCTGCCAGGATTTAAGGGCGCAACAGTTTTGTCACTTTGCTCAAATAAAGATTATTTTATTTTATCTAGCAAGTATTGTAAGGCTAAATAGCCAAAATAGATGGTATTGGCCTTTTTGTTAAGGAATAAACATGGAACTAGGCTGCTCTGAAAGAAAGAAGAACTTAAGGAATTTTATTAATTTCCACAAGTGACCAAAATAGGTGATTGGGACTAGAAAGTACAAGTCACAATGGGGATTTGAGAGTGCCAAAGAGAACTCCTAGGCACAAAAAGAAATACAAAAGAAGATAAAGATAAATTGAAGTTTATATTAATGTACGCTGAAGACCAAAATAAGTCAAAGGGACAAGTGATTACAACCAGCAATAGTATCCCACCCAAAACAGAGGGGTGCAAAGGATTCCCCCTAAAGAATGAAACATGAAGTTAATTAAATTATGTTTAAAAGAAAAACATGTTCTCGAACAAATTTGCTGAAAGTCACTCTGTATGAACATGCATATATCAATGTTGCGAGTAATGTTTTTGGGAATATATTGCCAAGGGTCCAGGCAGAAACTTAATGGAAATATCAGGGAAAATATTGAAAAATATTGGAAATTATTGGCAAGAATAAACTTGGACCTGAAAATTTCGGAAAAACTCGGAAAATTTCGGAAAAACTCGGAAACAACAACAAGTGCATGACCTATTTCCTTGCCTTTGCCTTTGTCACGTTGTTGGCTTTCAGATGTCTCAACTTTCTTCTTGATATTATCAGTGACATTGATATAATTCCTCTCAAGAAGATAGGTCATTTGATCAATTTGCTTTCTGATGCATGCATGTCCTTCATGATTGGGTTTCTTGCAGTAAGCACATATCACCTTCTCCTTCTTTGTTTTCCTAGTTTCAGAGTTGGAGGACTAATGTGTAGATTTTGGATTGTGCTCCTTCTTCTAATCTTGGTCTTTCTTGCCTTTGAATTGTTGTTTAAGTTTGCTGCTAGTCTTGCTTCCCTCATTTGCAACAATTACATGTGCCTTTGTTGTCTCGAGGGAACACATTTGAATATGTTTATCTTGCTCATGGGTGAGAGAGGTAGAAAAATCATCCAATGAAGGCATCTTTTGAGCATCTCTGAATGCGGATTTTGTTGCATGCAAGGTAGAAATGAAATTTGAGTATTTAGGACCCAGTTTGGATAGAATTGAGAGAATGAGTTACTCTTCCTTCTTGTCTATGCCACATGATTTGAGATGAAGCAATAGTGATTTAAATTTGATGAAGAAATTTTTCATAGTGTCAAAGCTGCTCGGGCTCGAACTAATGAGTTCATTTTCCAACTGATGTCCTCGCAACAGATCCTGCTTCCCGAAGAGTCATCTTGGTCCAGACTTCATTGGGTGTTTTTGCAGATGCGATGTGGAATGGGAGGTCGAGAGAAATAGAGAGACATAACAATCCATATGCTTCATCCTTTCGATAAAACAATTTTTCCTTTTCAACAACAAAATTTGGTTCGGTCTTAGTTCCCATTGTGGTCTTGTATAAGCCTTTACTCTGCAAGAGAATAACCACCTGTGTCTTCCATTCATAGTAGTTGAATGGTGTGAGGATTATCTGCTGAGATTGATCCATCCTATCTGGTGCACTCTAATTTATGTCTTCCATCTGTAAACTTGTATGCTACTCCCTTAGATTCACTCAAGCATTGATACCATGTAATATTTGGCTAATCAACCTGCAAGAGGATCTAGAATCTAATTGAGAAGCAACAAAATTAACAGTTTGAGAGAAGGGAAGAGAATGTAAAGAACCAATCTGGTTCTTACCATGGACATTCATCATAAATGTGATAAATAACTGTAAGACATACTAGACAACAAAATATATTGAATAAGAATGTATATAATGAGATAAATTGATAGATGATGTATAATGAGAGTGCCAAATATATAGAGAACCTAAAGGCACCTATGGTGACCTTCCATGACGGGATGTGTCCCTTAGAAAGTTAATAACTAATTATTATTATTACATAATATTATACATATTTTATATGTTACGTTGCCTTCCCCTTAAAAATGTTTTATCCTCAAAGCATAATTACTGAAAAGCTTCCCTTTAACTCTTGTTCTGGCTCACAATGTCTTCTCAAGATCCTCTGCGCTTGTAGCTGCGACACTTGATGAAACAAGATGATAAGATTTAGGAATCTCCAAGCAAAATTGTTGCATCGATTGTGAATTGATCCACCCCAAGTTGATCTTTACTAGAACTCTTTGTTGATCGATTATTTTGATGGAACTTCTGATTTTCGGCTTCTACACAAGTTGTTGATTTTGTCTCTCTTCTTTTATAAATTTGTAGTTCGTCTTTTTGTAAGAAGAATGTTGTTTATATATCTTTTGATCTTGTCATTGCACATAACGACTTTTGTGATTTGGATGATGATAAGGCATCCTAATCTCTTGTGACTTTTCCTTGGAACCATCTTCTTTTGATGTTTATAGTGATTTGTCAATATAAGAATTCTTTTGAATTTGAACTTCGACTGAATCTCTATTGGTTCCTTTTTCTGATGTCATAATTCAAATGTTTGGTAATTTCTCTATTGGGTCAGTCATTGTTTCTTTGTCAATTAATGATGTGTTCCAATCTAGCTCTTCTTGTAAAGACTTCTTATCATGCTTAAGCTTTTTGATTTGTGTTAGTAAATTCTGATTATGTCATCTTAAACGTAAAAGTTCTCCCTTATTTTCCAACTTGTCATCTTTATTTTTTGATTCTAGATTGTCCTCTCTTTTGTCCCTTGAGCTTTTAATTTGTTCAAGTAACTTCTGATTAAGGTTCCTTAGGCAGGAGCTTTCTTCCTATTTTTCGGTTAATTTCTCTTTGAGAACTTGATTTTCTTGTTCTGAATTTTTATTCTCTTTCTTCTTGTCTTTTGACTTCTTGATTTTTACTAGTAAATTTTGATTATGATTTCTTAATCGTGATATTTTTTCATCTCGTTCTAGTAAATCTCTGCCCATTTTTTGTTTATTGGTTTTTAGTTCTTCAATTTGTGCGACGAATTCCCGATTATGCTCTTTGAAATAAAGTTTATCTTTTTTTTGTTAACCCATTAAAATATTTCTCCTTCTTAATTTCAAACTGTAATTTTCTATTGCTCTCTTTATAATGTCCTAGTTCGCCTTTTAATATTAGTGGTTGCATTTGTGAGTTATCTTGCTATTCTTCCATAATAAATGATTTCCCACAAATTAGACAGAAGCAATTATGATTTTTAAAAACTTTGTCATATACTCAAATTCCATTTTACATA
>ML837026.1:27797-40230 GCA_009831015.1 Picea engelmannii | reverse complement strand
AGACATGATCTCCTAGTTATCCCTAGAAATCGGGGATAACAAGGAGTATTCCACCTAAGCATGTAGTCTTTTTATATTTTTGTGTAATGTCCCTTTCCAAATAGGAGCTCCAGAGAGGAGGCTTAATGGTCTAAACCTCCCCGTTAGACTATAGCCAGGGCCAGAAAAGGGGTAAACAGGGTTACTGGAGGTCACTCCAGTCACAGGTGTTATATTCGGAAAGTGACATTGAGCTAAAAAGGGTTAAAAGCACTTTTAAGTCATTATGAGCTAAAAATAGAAGTCAACAGTGATTTAGGGTTTCAACAGTGATTTAGGGTTTAGGAAAGCTATAAAGGAAGGGTCAACGACTTAATTCAGCATTATGCAGATTATGACTTGTCATTGAGGAGAAAGGCGCATCTCAGGAGAGATAGTTCAGTGGATTCCAGGAGGAAGACACCAGTGGCTGATTTCGGTGTTGAGAGACACACCTTAGTCACCGGGAAGATCACACAGGTCTTTCATCATTCTTCAACAGTAGTTACGCAGAGTTCAACAGCAAGGGCGCACTTATCCAGGGTGAGGGCGCAACTCCTAAGGGGGTTTAGGGAATCGACTTGTCCCATCCAGGGAGAATTCAGAGATTTCCCTCCGACCCATTTGAGAGGAAGGCAAGGCACATCTTTTGCTTGGTTCCTCATCAGATTCCGACAAAGGAATCAACTGGGGCGCATTTTCCAGACTTGGACATGTGACACTTTTGGCGGATACATTCGGGGTTCCCGAGCGAGCATCAGGTCAGATTTAGGGAAATTTTTTCGATGCATTTCCTAGTAGACCAAGGCGGTCATTTTGAGACACATCTCGTCTGATTCCGACGGTGGAATCACTAGGACGCATTTTGCCAGAGAAAGAGGGGCGCATTCCCCCAGGGGGATCCATCCGGGGTCCAAACCCACCAGCAGAGGGGTTCGACAGTTACTAGTACTGAGAACTAGAGCAGGGCGCATCATTTGGGACAGTTTCCAGGCCAATTCGAGAGGTATAGCTCCCAGGGCGAACTTTCCAGACTTCCAGCAGTTACCGTACGAGCTGCCATAGTTCCAGCGCATCCATTGATCCCGCAGTGCTTACATATTCCGGGTATTATCTTTTAGTTGCTTATTGTATTCCAGCTAAGATCCTTTTGTCTTTTGATCTAGCCGAGTGTTGTCATTTTATTCAGCCGCATTCGGCCTTTTGTAATCTGCAAAGATATCATAATATAAACTTTGCAGTCCTTTGTCGCATTTATTATTTGTATGACCATTTATATGCTGTAAACAATTGATCTTACACACATTAACAGCGTTTCCTAGACTAGCCAAGTCAGGAACATTACATTTTGTCACAATTGTATACTTTAGTTTTAATTTGTTCTTGTGTTTATTGGGCCTTTTCACTTTGGGGATGCATTAGGTACCTCTGTGCTGGCTATTTCTTGGCAATCTGTCTTTGAGTTTCAATACCCCCTTTCAGACAAGAGCTTCAATAAGACTCTTGTACCATTGATCATGTTCAATCGACCAAGGCAGTTTTTGAAGTGGGTTATCCACAAATCAATGATGATCAGTTATGAACTGGATTATGCTAAACCATCTAGGAGATTTACTTCGCTTCCTTTGCAGATTTCTTGAACTTGATGCGCATACTGACTTGAACTACTTGGAAGTTAGAAAAGGTTGACCACACACTAAGACATGCACATATAGTTTTTTAAAATTTCTTAGGGGTATATTTCATTGCGTAGTGTTGAGTTTGCCATTCTCAAGACCCAAAACCTTTAGTTGTGATCAGGCCCAAATCGACAATAAATGTTGAACAATCCTTGTGACCAAAATCAACCCATACTGAGAGATTCCAAAATTTTTGTGCACCAAATCTTTAAATCTGCTCTCATTTCTCTTGCATAGTAAATATCTTGGCAGTAAGTATTCTTCTCAGCAATGCCAACTCAGCCCAGCAATACTTTGTCCTACCCCGATGTTCTGTTCCATGTGACTTCTGAATGCCTTCTCTGGTTACAATCCATTTGTGCCCATAGTGTGCCTGCCCTGGCCACAATCCTACAGTGCCACGACTTGACTCCTGTGTGCCTGCTCTAGCCACAATTCTTGTCTGCCCATTATGTGCCTGCCCTGAATGCAATATTGCAGTGCCACAACCTTGCCAAACAATATCCTGCCTGCCCTGACATTTTCAGAAACATAAATAAACCTCATTCCGGACATTTTTGTCTCAGAAAAAAATTATTTGGTGCTGCAGTTCTCCCTCTGGATTTATCTGCTGCCAGAAAATATTTCCTTTTGCTAACCTGTGCCTGATTGCTAGAATTTCTATTGCTGAACCACGGAATTTATTGAATTTCTACTCCTATACCTGGGAAATGCTGCTGTTGGACTACACAAAACTTTCTGCCTCATGTATGCAGCATGGCCATCAGTCATCAAAGGTTAGAGCCACCAATTCTGCCTTCCTGGCATGGATTGTTAATCTATTTCTCCTGCATCATTTCTCAGAGCCTGTCTGCTTTCAGAACTCCTCCCACAATAGCTTTCTCAAACCTTCTGCCTGCTGGTGCCTCGATCAACACTTACCAAAGTTTGTCATTCAGACACTTCCTCATGTGTCAAACTTATTAGAGACATGCTCATTTAATACACATATATTAACATTAACTTCAACCGTGGCATTGGAGTTCATGGGTTGCTCCTCCACTACTCCGAGAGTGCAAAGTGATATCTTATGGCTAGTCATGGAGAGTGAATATGAAATTATGGATTGACTGAACAAGTTGGGATAAGGAGGTTTTAATTCTACTTGCATATTCTAGAAGGAAATGAAAAACTGATAAAAGTTTGGTAATATGTGAGACTATTTCTCTTTGTAGCATTAACAAATGGTTTAATCTTGTATTTATTCCTCGAATTTATAGTTTTTTTTACTGCTGATAGAAACAACTCACATATGAAGTAGGAGCCTGACAGTGTTACTTCACCATTATCTAGTTACTTTTCAAGTCCTCTATTATATTCATGGTTTTCAAATGCCAAAAACTTGTTGATTGTTTCTTCAACATTACTGTTTATGTTTTATATGGCTTGTGTGTGAAAGTTCATGTAAATGCATCTTTCATGTCAATTTGCCTGCAATTGCTTTCATGAAACAAACTGGAAAATCAAAAAGTCCATCAAGTTTTCTGTGTAAGGGGATGTTGTTGGTAGATGTTTAGCAGAATGCTGCTGGCCAAAAATAAGAGTTGGATATTCCTAAGTGTGGGTTTGTTCATTTTCAGATTCTTGTCATTGTTGGAGAAACTGGCTCAGGGAAGACGACGCAGATACCTCAATATCTTCATGAAGCCGGTTATACAAAACGAGGGAAGGTGCGGTGTTTTTACATTATTAAGTTTCTTTCACCTCTTCTGGGTTTCACAGTAGCAAATAAGAATAACTGGTAGCAACTTTGTTTAGAAACAAGAGTATTTGAAAATGAAAATGTTCTTTGATAAAGCTGGTTTTCATTTAGTATTCTCTACTGGATAGAGAGAGCTGAATCAATGACTAGGTCGATATTTTGGGGTTTGGAAAGAAAACAAATCTTGCTGATTTACAGAATACAATATGAAATGGACCAATCTATTGGTTGAAGCAGGCGATAATCAGAACCATTATTGATAGTATTCATGTGCAGAAAGTTAAGTAAAGGTCTGTGCTTATTGGTGGCATGCTGACTTACTGTTTTATACCTGTTTACAAACACATTGAAGTCAATACTGGTAGGTTATGTTTAAAACAGACTGGCTCCAAAGACCTTAAAGCTACCAGTAAGTAGAGTGTAAGGGTTAGAATGAAAGAGATGTGCTCGTGTTCACCATAGACAATATAACAATATTGTCACCCAACCATAGGCACAAAGGCCACCCCCGAGCACCTTTACCCTTGACAGACAGAATGTTTCCCGAAGCAGACCAATAGCCAACCAAGGTAGCATACCTCTCACCAAGGCTAGCATACCAAGCAGAAATAACCAAAGACCAAGCAGAAAGTCCAAATCATAACCCAAGACTAAGTCACTACTGCAACATTTGCAGTTCTCCTCCAGTCATGCGCACCACTTGTCCTTTTGCAGTTGTGAGAGTGAGTGAGTCCAAATGAGCTCTAGCGCCCTCTATTTATACTGCTCCAACTCAATTGACTGGGCCGACTTCTCTTCCTGGAGGCTAATAACTCAATATTAATTATTCTCTTGAGCCGACTTGTCTTCTACGGTTATTATCCAACGTTTTAGGGTTTCTCTGCTTCTTGGAATATTCTAGTCTCGTCAAGTTTGCACGTAGAGGTTAATACCTCCCCCAACAACTGTAATATCAACACTCCCTCCTAGCTAGGGAGGTATTAAAGGCAATGGTCTTGAGCACAAACAAATCATTCAACCGGTAGCATCATCATAGCCACACAGGCTATCTCATGATCAAATCACGAGCACCAATGTCACTATCTAACTAGATAGTCTCCAAGGAAATCGGAACAATGCCATCCAATAGAATACAACTGTGTCTATTCATAGTAGTATACAACTACTATCCAGTGGTACACAACCACTCCTAGTAGCACACTGCTACCAACCAGTGACACACAGTCACTACCAGTGGATCACATCCACCACAGTAGCATACAACTACTGTCTAAAGACATAGTCTCCACAACAATCATATCATCTTGCATCAACAGTGTCATGATACAAACTGAGTCATCTGGGCCATTCTTTCACTCACATCTGTGAGATCTTGAAGAGCATCTGCCCTTTGAAAGTTAAACATCAACCATGGGCTGTTTGGACTATTCTTCTCAAGCATAGAAGAATAACTGCCCATGATTGCTGAACCTGGACCATTCAACCTAACTAGGCCATTCTTCCAGCACTAATCATAGTGCAACCTGGAGAGAATGAGTCTGCCCTAGGGAATGACTGTCCAGACCATTTCCTACGAAAATGACTATCCTGCACCAACCTCCTATATCGGACCATTCTTCGAAACTGCTCACAACTGTGAACTTCGAAAGAATCACTGCCCGAAGAGGCAGACCATTCTGCTTGACCACTTCTCAGAGTGACTGCCAAGGAGAATGACTGTCCTAGACCATTCTCCCACACCGACCATAAGGGGAATCGCTGTCTATGGTACATCAACAATCTATCGAACCATTTTCATTACGAAAATGATTGTCTGATGTGGACTATTTTCCGAACTGGAAAATGACTGTCCATCAAAAATATTGGACCACTTTCCGCACTGGAAAGTGACTGCCCATCCTGGACCATTTTTCCAAACTGGAAAATGACTGCCCATATATCAATAACATATTAGTGCTCCCTCCCAACATGGGGAGCCATCTCTTCCCTTTCAACTAAGGGAGTTATCTCCACGAGCCCCATCTTGTCCCTTAAGTACGCAAACTTTATTTTGGATAGAGGCTTTGTCAAAATATCTACTACCTGCTCATCTGTGGAGATATACTGGAGTTTCACTTCTCCTTCCTGGACTTTATCACGAATAAAGTAGTATTTGATCTCAATATGTTTTGACTGGTCATGAAATACTGGATGTTCTGATAGCTTCATACAACTTTGATTGTCACATTATATTACAGTCGAATCTGGTACCTGATCAAACAGTACAAAAATCAACTTCCTCAACCATATTGCTTTAGTACATGCTTCACATGCTGCGATATATTCTTCTTCTGCAGTGCTGAGTTCGACAAACTTTTGTTTCTTGTTGGCCCATGATATCATAATAGAGCCTAGGTTGAAACACATCCTTGGAGTACTCCTTTTGTCTTCTACACTCCCTTCCCAATCTGAATCTATGAATCCATGAAGCTGTATATCACTGGTTGAGGTGTATCTTAAACCATAGTTAAATGCCCGACGAAGATATCTTAGAACATGCTTTGCAGCTATCTAGTGCTCATGTCTGGGTTCCATCTAGAATTGGCTTAAAGTGTTTACAACAAAGAAAATATCTGGTGGAGTATTCACTAGATACATCAATGACCCAATCAATTGCCGATACAGGGACAAAACTACTGGATAAGAATCTGAGTCTGTTACTCTTCTTATATCTGTGGTCATAGGAGTGGCCATGGATTTGCAATCCATCATTCCAAATTTCTGAAGGATCTTCATTGCATACTTTCCTTGTCCAAGGAATATCTCACCACGCTTCTGCCATACTTCTAGTCCCAAGTAATAATTCATGAGGCCAAGATCTTTCATATCGAACTCAGAAGCTAACTCCTTCTTACACTGGGTGATGAGAGACTTTGCACCTATCAAGAATAAATTGTAGACATACAACAGTAGAATCACAGGTGCATTGTTCACAACTTTGTAGTAGAGATTTGGATCTGCATGACTCTTAGAGAAACCAAGTCTTACTAAGTAATTGTCAATTCTGGCAACAAGAGAAAAGGTTTTGTCATAATCTTCTCCCTCCTGGGAGAACCCTCTAGCCACAAACCTTGCCTTGTATTTATCTATGCTTCCATCTATTGCATGTTTGATCTTATAGACCCATTTTGATGTTATCACTGATTTTTCCTTGGGTCTAGGCACAATTTCCCCCACGTCATTTTTCATGATAGATGGTATTCTTTTGTCATGGCTTCTTTCCACTGTTTCTTCTGAACTGCTTCTTCAAATGTGGTGGGTTCTTCATTTATAAGTTTTGTCATAGATGCTGCATAGCTGGAGAATCTTTTGGGCTTCTTGCTTTCTCTGAAAGTGCCACTTGGAGCTTTGAGTCTTTCTGCTTCTTGTAAAGTGGCTTCAAGCTAAGCTGACGTTTTCTTGTCTTGGGTACATTGACTGATTCAATAGGTCCGCATGATTGCACTGGTTGATCAGATTGTTCTAGTTCTTTACTCTGACTTTCTGGAGAACAGGTGCTTTCTTTTTTAGGCTCTTCATATTCCTCTTCCATGGAGTCTTCTATAGATTTCTTGAAAGCCATCTTCACATTGAAAGTTACGTCTCTGCTGACTTCAATCTTATGTTGTTCTAGAATATAGATTCTGTAGGCTTTGGAGGATTCAATTTATCCAACAAATATGCCCTTCCTTCCTGAGGGTTCTAGTTTCTTCCTTTTATCCTTGGGAATATGAATGTAAACAAGACAACCAAAGATTCTTAAGTGTTCCACACTAGGTTTCTTTCCTGAGAAGGCTTCTTCTGGAGTCATATCCTTCAATATGTGGAGGCGATTTCTGTTCTGAACATATATTGCTATCATGGCTGCTTCTCCCCTTAGGTGTTAGCGCCGCCATTTTTCTTTCCAGTTAGAGTCGGTTTTAAGTCATGTTGTGACCCATGCGTCCAAACATGTGAAGTCAGGTACGTAGCACTGTGAGGTTGAAGTCAGAAAGTGGTCGGTTGGCCCTTGGAAATAGGAAGAGATGCTAGAGTCGAAACTTGCATCAGTGGTACGGGTATGTCTTTTCCAAAGAGTTGAGTCTTGTTAAGAAACCAGTCCCTACGTGCCCCAGGTCGAGTCAAGTAGTTAATGGAAGTCGCATCGGCAAGTACAACAACTATTATCAGTTCATCATAAAGGCCGAAGGAAGGAAAAATTGTGGCGTTGGTAGCATGCATGCCCAACAAGCCTTATCGCCTGTATCCTACACGCGGGGATTTGCCATGGAAAACCTGCAACTCAACTCTAAACATCTCGTCTCCATGAATTCATTGTCCTCCAACATGATTCCTTCTTCTATCCGACTCGTTATAAATCTCGGATGCTCGACACTCTTTCCAGTCGTAGAACCAGGCCCGCACTCTGTCTACAATTTCCCTTGCCAGTCCAGTTTGTTCAAAATTTATCCCCCTGCGCGTCTGCTGGATATACTGCGCATAGAATATAGACTGATCGCACCATGGCGACCTCTTAGAGCGTAAGGAAAGGCACGTGGAGCAACAAAATTGCAATGTCCAAGCCCCAAAACGACTGGGAGTCGTTCTCACCTGCAGTAGGCATTTCCAAAGACATGAAAGGAGTTATTCCTTTACCCGCAGAGAAGACCAGATCAAACTGCGCAGAACTTGAAGCAGAGGGATTTGCACAGGAAGGGAAGACAGTGGGAGCCCTGTCTCCTCAACAGCAAATGCCTCGGAGGAGGGGCAGGCTGAGGAAAACAAGGAAGCTGTGGAAGCTTGATTTTCAGAAGAGTCGCGTACCAGATCGGTGGTTGAAGAACTACTCATGCGCGCCATCCGGCTAGAGCTTGCTGGAGTATCAAGCCGCAAAGACAGGAGAAGAACAAGGAAAATGGATATCACAGGAGCGAATGATCAAGAGCCATCTCAACAATTGAAGCAGGCAAAGCTGGCTATCACTGAACTCTATCAGGAAAACATGGAATTGAGGCGACAACTAGCGACAAAGACTACGGAAGCGTCAGTAGCGCAGGGTCGCGAAGGGAACGTGGCATGGCTAAAAAGATGGCTCAGAGAGGCGCAAGACACCATTGTACAACTGTGAGAAGCATAAAGACTGGCGGAAGAAAGGCATATGAAGCATTCTAGAGAATGCGAAGCGGTCGAGAAGGAAGCCCGTGTGGCTCTCGCCAGCGTGCAGAAAAAACAAGTTTCGCAGGTGTTCGTCTCTGCATCCAAAAAACATAAGACAAATCTTAACAGTTTTGAAGGACACATTTCCCCAAAGCACTCTACCATTTTGATAACGGCCATGACAATCAAACAATTGCTTGCTGTGCACATTTCTCCAGCAAATGAGTGCGCAACAGAAATCAAAGCCGTTATAGCAGACGACAAGTTCCTGGCAGACGCCTGTTCGCTAGGACACCTGATCAAAGGGATACAACGACACATCTTTTCTTCATATCAAGACCTGACCGATGATCAGATCCTCATGGAAAATTTGCGAACGGTCATGAGAAAACAGACGTGATTATTGTCTATTTTTCGAAAGCACCATGCGAAGAGTCTCCGGCTCATGCTACTTAGTTTTCTTAGTTTTAGGGTTAGCAGTTAGAAAGCAGGGTAGCCTAAGCGGCGCCCTCGTTTCTCCCTCTGCGCGTTTGCTGGATATATTGCGAACATAATACAGATTGGTCGCGCCATGGCGATCTCTCAGAGCGTAAGGAAAGGCGCGCGGAGCAACAAAATTGCAAGGTCCAAGCCCCAAAACGACTGGGAGTCGTTCTCACTTGCAGCAGGCATTACCAAAGACGTGAAAGGAGTTATTCCTTTACCCGCAGAGAAGATCAGATCAAACCGCGCAGAACCTGAAGTGGAGGGATTTGCATAGGAAGGGAAGACAGTAGAAGCCCTGTCTCCTCAACAACAAATGCCTTGGAGGAGGGGCATGCCGAGGAAGAACAAGGAAGCTGTGGAAGCTCGATTTTCAGAAGAGTCACGTACCAGATCGGTGGATGAAGAACTACTCATGTGCGCCATCTGGCTAGAGCCTATTGGAGTATCGAGCCGCAAAGACAGGAGCAGAACAAGGAAAATGGATATCAAAGGAGCGAATGATCAAGAGCCATCTCAGCAATTGAAGCAGGCAAAGCTGGCTATCGCTGAACTCTATCAGGAAAACATGGAATTGAGGCGACAACTAGCGACAAAGACTACGGAAGCGTCAGCAGTGTAGGGTCACGAAGGGAACGTGGCGTGGCTAAAAAGACGGCTCAGAGAGGCGCAAGACACCATTGTACAGCTGCGAGAAGCACAGAGACTGGCGAAAGAAAGGCATACGAAGCATTCTAGAGAATGCGAAGCGGCCGAGAAGGAAGCCCGTGTGGCTCTCGCCAGCGCCCAGAAAAAACAAGTTTAGCAGGTGTTTGTCTCTGCATCCGAAAAACATAAGACAAATCTTAGCAGTTTTGAAGGACACATTTCCCCAAAGCACTCTACCATTTTGATAATGGCCGTGACAATCAAACAATTGCTTGCTGCGCACATTTCTCTAGCAAATGAGTGCGCAATAGAAATCAAATCCGTTATAGCAGACAACAAGTTCCTGACAGACGCCTGTTCGCTAGGACATCTGATCAAAGGGATACAGCGACGCATCTTTTCTTCATATCAAGACCTGACCAATGATCAAATCCTCTTGGCAAATTTGCGAACGGTCATGAGCAAACATACGTGATTATTGTCTATTTTTGGAAAGCACCATGCGAAGAGTCTCCGGCTCATGCTACTCAGTTTTCCTAGTTTTAGGGTTAGCAGTTAGAAAGCAAGGTAGCCAAACGACACCCTCGTTTATATATTTCATCTTTTCGATGTAAGCCAGGTTGGTTGGCAAAATTGGTAAACAACAAGTATTGTATGTAATTTGAGTGTTTGACCAAAATTTAATGCAAAGGTCCTGTAACTTGATGAAAAGATTCTAGTTGTAGCAGTTGGATGTATCGTGCCTCTTTCTTTGCGTATGTGCTTCCTGTCATCTTTATTCATATCTTTTTCTGTCTATTTCGGAACGAATTTTCGAACCTGTGGATTTGCTACGCAGCGCCCCTTGTTCGCACCACTTAGACAAAACATTTTCTTCTAAAAGTTAACTCAGAATTCACCTGCAGTGGTGCTCCGAGTTACTTCCTGTGTTCTTCTCCCGCCTCACATTACGGTTTTACACTGAAGACTGTTGCTTGCCTAGCCTTCTCATCTCAAGTTCAGTCACTGAGTTATTTGTCTCCGTCTTTTCCTCAGATCGACTTCATAGCCCAAGTCTTACCCTCTTGCGCCAATATAACTAGAACCCGTTATATCAGAAGTGTTAAATCTAACCGCTGTTTTCAGAGCCATATCCTGCACAGATACCGCGCCTTCTGAGAGAGCCCTCTCCAGATCTGAAAGACTAGTTTTGGGTCTCAAAGTTGGTTGAAAAAGTTACCTTCGTCGTCTGTTTATTAGCCGAACAGATTTACGGAGTGCTAACAATAGGTACATGGATAGACTTTGATCATTCATTAGTGCCTTCACGGTTTCTTCAATGGATCTATTCTTCCTTTCTACTACAACATTTTGTTGAGGATTATGAGAAATGGTTAGCTACCTCCTAATCCCTGCTGATTTACAAAAAGCAACAAATTCCTTGGATGTGTATTCTCCTCCATTATCTGTTCTCAAAGTCTTGATTTTCTTGTTTGTGAGAGTTTCTATTTCTTCGTTGAATCCCTGAAACTTGCTGAATACTTCATCCTTTGTCTTCAAGAGACACAACCAAGTCTTTCTTGAGTAATCATCTATGAAGGTTACATAATAAAGAGAACCTCCTAGAGATTTGACTGGCATTGGAACACAAATATCTGAATGCATTAGATCTAGGATTTCCTTAGATCTATTATCGCTACTTGAGAATGACTTCTTAACATTCTTACCAAGTGCACATACTCTGCAAATTCCTTTAAGTACAAATTGTAGTTCTGGTATTCCTACAACCATTTTCTTGAGGAAAGGTAATGCTTGATAGTTAAGATGAGCATACCTTCTATGCCAAAGTTCACTGAGATTGACTCCATCATGTACAAGAGCTTCATCATTTCGTTCTAGTAGTCTGTATAATCTTCCTTCATGAGTTCCAATAACTCTAGCATTCTCTATGCTGGAGTCTCTAGACCAAGCTAGTACTTTACCATATACAAAGACTATTCTATTTCCTTTGTCTTCTAAGCAAAAGATAGACACAAGATTCTTTTCTAAACCAGGTACATATAAGACATTACTCAAATGAACATTGTTACCTAATTCCAATTTGATGGATGCTTGACCAAATCCTTTGACTGGATAGGTGTTCTTGTCTCCAAGTTCTACTTTGTGAGATGTCTTCTTTTCATTTAGACTGGAGAGTCTGGTTTGGTCTCCTGTCATATGCCTGGAAGCTCCATTGTCAATTATCCACATGTCATCTTCAAGGGATCCTGCAAGAGCTGAATAATGTAAATGATCTGCCTTTTCATTCATGATTTCTGTTGATTGATAGCTGGTCAAACTTTGACTTTGACTAGTCAAACGTGGACTTTGACCCAAAATCTCAACCTTGACGTTTTTGCCTTCTGAGAGTGCCAATAGGTGTGTTGGATTGAGTAACACTAGAATATCCTTTCCCTAGGCAAAACGTTCCATCATAATGTGCTGGGAAAAGGGTTTAGGGTTTGCAGCTGCACCTGCTAGAAACCCTAGCGACGGTGCTTCAGTAACTGCACCTACTAGAAATCCTAGTGGCAGTGTTGAATTATATAGCTTTGGAAGCTATTTTCCTTATTGTAACTAACCATCTAAATAAAATTTTGATATAGTGTTAACTTTATGTCAAGCATCAAACACATGACAAGTGTCAACCTTATGCCAAGACAACCATATGCCATGTGTCAACCTCATAGCA
>ML837025.1:14592-46247 GCA_009831015.1 Picea engelmannii | reverse complement strand
TGACCCTGTACATGAGGATTCCATCCTCCCTTAGCTCATAATATTCATTTTTCTACTACAAATTACCTTGCTGTAATTTTTGCTTTGTCTCCATATAATGCTGATATGATTTTGCAACTTCCAAAATTTTGTCTTTCAAATAAGATTTATACATTCTAATGGTTGTAGCATGCATTTCATGCACCCTCATGTTGAGTGCATCAACCACCTTGTTTTATTTTCCTTTGATATGCTTTATCTCAAAGTCATATTCATTGAGGAATTCCAACCATCTACTTTGTTTGACATTCAAAGTTGGTTGTCCAAATAAATATTTCAGAACACTATGGTCTATCCTCGGCTCAAATCGCTTTCCCAAGAGGTAGTGTCTCCACATATTCAAGGCATGCATTATGGTTGCCAATTTCAAATCATGAGTGGCATAGTGTCTCTCATGCTCTTTTAACTTTATTCACTCATAGCATATCACATGCCCATTTTGACAAAGGACTCCACCAAGTCCTTCCTTGCATGCGTTAGTGCACACAATGAAATCTTCATTTGGATCAACAATCCTTAACATTTGTGCACTTATCAATAAGTTTTTCAAGTGTTTAAAACTTCTTTCACAATCAACATTCCATTCAATTCTCACACCCTTCTTTTGAAAAGAAGTGATTGGGTGAACAATCTTTGAAAAACCTTCAATAAATATTCTATAGTTATCTGAAAGCCCCATGAATGACCTCACCTCTAATATATTCCTTGGTATTGGCAATCCCTTAATGGCTTTTGTCTTCTCAAGATCTATTTTTATCCCTTACATTGAGATGGTATGCCCTAAATAATGTATATGTCTCTGATCAAATGAGCACTTGCTCAATTTTGCATATAGTTGATGCTCCCTCAATACTTGTAGCACCATCCACAAGTGTTGCTCGTGTTCTTCTTTAGACTTAGAGTAGATAATAATTCCATCTAAGAAGACAATGACAAAATTATTCAAGTAATTTATGAAAATACTATTCATCAAACACATAAAGACAATTGGTGCATTTGACAACCCAAATGGCACTACTGTAAACTTATAATGGCCATACCTTGTTCTAAATGTTGTCTTATTGATATATTCTTCTTTAATCCTCACTTGATAGTAGTCTGACCTGAGGTCAATCTTAGAGAATATATTTGCATCTTCAACTAATCAAAAATACTCATCTATCCTTGGCAAAGGATACTTGTTCTTCACAGTCACCTTATTCAATTGCATGAAGTGAATGCATAACCTCAAGGTACCATCTTTCTTCTTAAAAAATAATACTAGGCACCCCAAGGTGACACACTTGGGTGTATATACCCCTTTTTCAAAATCTCCTCAAGCTGCATTTATAATTATGTCAGCTCTGGTGTGCTCATCCTATAAGGAGTCTTGGATATAGGGGTTGCTCCATGCATCAAATTAATAGAGAAATCAATATCTCTCTTCAGTAGAAACTATGGTATCCCTTTAAATACATCCTCAAATTCTTTTAGGACTGCATAGTCTTAAATATTTGGCTCTTTTACCCTTAGTTGCCTCTTCCATATACACTGCAAATATTTGACAACCTTTCCTAAAGCTTTTCTTCAATTGCAAGGATGAAATTTCTTTGATGGTTACAACTCTTGAAATACCTTGAATTGTCCTTAAGTTCTCTTCCTCATCCAAGCAAGTGAATGCTTTGTTATAAGATTCTAGGAAACCATGATGCTTTTCCAACCAATCCATACCAATTAGGAATTCATATGAACCCAAAGGTATGATATTTGAATATTCCTTTGTGCTCAATCCATTCATGCCCACTAGACATTCCTTATCCAACTCATTAATTCTTCTTTTATCTCCTCTAGCTAGCTTAACCAACCAAGATTTCCCAAGTTTTCATCTTGGAAAAGGAAATCTTTCCACCAACTTAGGATCTATATAACTATGACTAGACCTTGAATCAATTAAATTAGCAATAGGTTGATCATTGATCTTACCTTCAACTTCAATCATGTGAGATTTAAATATAGCTTGCTTGTTGTCCATGGCTACATAGAACCTTGGCATGTGTCTTCCCATGTCCTCAGTTGTATCAACCTATTGTACATTGTGAACAATTCTCACTTTTTCACCTCTATGAGAGCAATCTCTGTACATGTGATCTCCCTCACAACCCCAACATTTAATATGTTTTTTCCTTGGCCTTTTTTCCAATGTTTCTAACATTCTAGGCTCATTTTGAGTTGGTTTCCCCTGAGAATTATTTCTGAAGAATGGCGGCTTGTTCCCCTTCTTCCTCTTCTCCATCTTGCCCTTCTTCTTATATTCCCAAGCCTTTTGTAAGTTTCGTCTTCCTCTATGTTGATCATAGAGGCACTTGGATCTCCTTACTACTTCATCCAATGTCTTGGGATCATCATACTTTATCTTGTCACTAAATATTGATGGAATTGCATTCAGGAACCTTTGAATCTTGACTTTTTCATTTTTGATGAAGTCAACATACTTCAACAGTTCTAAAAATATTTTTTCGTACTCATTCATGGTCATACTCCCAGGCTTGAGTCCAAACAAATCCTTCATCTTCCTATCATAATAATGCTTGGTCAATTATTTCTTTTGAAAATACTTCTTGAACTATCTCTAAGTGATCTTCTTCTCATCAATGTGTTGTACTTGCACAAGTTGGTCCCACCACATTGATGATTTTCCCTTCAGTTGGTAAATGTAAATTCTTCCTTCTAACTATGAGGAATAATTGTGTAATTGAAAGTATCTCCTCATCCCCAACAACCATGTATGTCTTTGCATCTTCATATTTCTTGTGCTCACCATCAAAGGTAGGAGGTTTAATCTTGTTCATTTCTCCTCTCATCATTTCTGATAGGAGATATACTTTGATTGTTGTATGCCCTTCTAGTTGAGTTCCTTTGTGAGTGATGATGATGTCTACCTGTACTTATAGATTCTTCCCTTCTGGAAAGAGATCTATGACTCCTGGACTTGCTTGATTTTTTCTCCTTATCCATTTTATTTTCTATTATGTCCAAGATCTACAACAGCTTGATGTTTAAGCCATCTTGTTTCTCCTTAGCCTTCATAAGCCTCTCATTATCAGCCTTATAACTTAACACATCCCTTTGCATAATTTTTATAGTCTCTACCAAATTCATGATCTCCTCCTTTCCTTCTCCATGCCCATTTGATTATGTCTTTCCATTACCCATGCTCACACCCAACCCCCTGACTTCATATTCATAGTTATAAGTCATTTGTGCATCTTCCATGCCTCGGGTCTCTGATCCATTTTTTGAATTATGCTTGGTTCTATATGTGTCCTTAGTTCTGCAAAATGTGCATGCAATAGGATTTTTTAGACCATGATAATTTAACAAATATATCATTTTGTGCACCATCATGCCCTTTAAATGCACTAGAAATATCATTTATGATTTCTTGTGAATTTTAATGCCCATTTACATTTCTGGGTGAATACATGGACTCCTTTGTCCAAGACCTTTCCAACAACTATTCTCTTGCTCAACTTTAAGTCTTCAGCAGAAGGTTATTGATGCTAGGGGAAAGGAAAGGAATATCATTTAGGAACGGATATACATTAACACATGCAACATAGCTTCAACACTCAGTGATCGTCTGATCATTCCTTCGGATTTAATATTGATCGTTGGTTTGTTATTGTTGGCCACCAGATTGCTCGACACGACCCAGATACTAAGAAATTGTCTGATTTGGAATCTGATTCAATCTCCACCGTAAAAACATTTCACCATGGGTCTAAGGTCATCATTTGTTCCATTCAAACTTCCACAACGTCCAAAATATACTCTTGCATTCCCCCACCCTTATTCTACACCCATACTTAGAAACTTTTCCAAACATTTCACCATGGGCCTAAGGTATTTTCCCAATTCACTTGTCTATATATGTGGTCACGTCCGTCCGACTAATTCTTCATACTTAGATAATTTCATATAATTCACCGCACTACACGATGCCTTGATACATAGTCAATTTTCAAGATCTCACTGTGGGTCTGGAGTCAAGATTCTGCAGGACATGCAAGCACCCCACCACTACGGCTCCACATCACCTGCCACCTGCCACACCATCCATCATGGCCTTGCCAACATGGTAGTACATGTCACCCTTCTTCCACGTCAGCTGACACATAGCCTCCACGTCATGCTAACGTCATTGTACAAAAAAATACCCATTTTTTTCCAAATATGCCCAATTTCGCAATTTCTTTCCTCGATCGTCAATGAAGCTCTATAAATATGAAATATGGCCAATTACAGGCCCGAAAAATGTTCGAATAGAAATTTGAAATGGGGATTTTTTAATCCATGGTCTAAATTTTCTTCAATTACTTGTGAATTTTCCCCAAATTTGCAAGAGTACTTTTATCAAATTGTTTACAAATGTACTCTGAACGTTTCCTTGGGGAATTTTAACAAACAATTTATAGACACCTATAAAATTTTAACCCACAAATCCAACTTCGGCACTCTGATACCACAATGTAGCATCCCCATCCCCAAGTTGGTCCATGCCACACAAGAATTTTGTCTATGATACCATTTAATTAATAGCATGCTCTACATGTGCAACAATTATGCAATGCACACAACATACAATTCATACATAAACAAGTATAACAAAACATACATAATTTATATAAACATTCACATAATAAATAGCATAAAAACACATATAAAATATCACTTATCCTTTTAATAATTCACTAACTATGTGTAGACCTTATACTTTCCTCCCAGCCATAGAATCTATTGCTCATAAACTCTCAGCAACATATCACCTTTGAGCTGAGGATAGAAACTCCACCAAGGAAGGCTTCCTAGGCCAGACTAAGGTCTAACTAACACAATAAAACTTAGGTAAAGGTGCCAATTGCTGCAACTAGCCTACAATATCTCATTTCCCATAATCTGTCCCACCGCAAGAAGTGTACCCCTTCTCTGTTCAACAATCCTTCAGTTGTCCCACTTCCCTTCCAGGGCTTCAGCAACATGCCAGACAAAAATTATCATATCTTTGTAGTTATTGCCCAGCACAAAGGGAAAACAATTATGAGCAGTTCTCTCATTCAGAGAGAGAATTCTCACAGGCCTCACAACCTACCTCTTCAGTATGCACACAAGCATGATAGCTTGCTTCTTCAACTCAAAATACCCAAGTTTACGGGTTACAATCTGTTGCAAAAGCTCCCAAGTACAAGTACAAAGATGGATGGTAGGGAGAGTACGGATGGCAAGAGTCAAGGTGAGAATAATGAGAATCCCCCAAAATACACTAAGTTCCCCCAATATATTTCCATGTCTCGAACTTGACACTTGTCGTGATGGAAACTACATGGGCCCCACTTGGGAATACGTTTCCCCACTTTAGGAACTTAGGATACCATATCTCATGATTTAGACTTTAGGAAATATTAATATAGTATTTCCTTGACTTAAGCCCCCTTGGCTTAGCCCCTCTTCTTAGACCCTTAGCCCATTTCCCTCTAGTGGATTTTTATCCCCCAGTACTCTTTTTGTCCAGTTGGTCTGTAAGAGTGATGTATTCTTTATTAATAATCTGAGTGTGATGAAATATTACAATCATGGGCTCGTTTTCCTTTTAGCATCTAGGCTCTCCGGCCTGATAATCACACAAGCACTCTAGCCTCAAAATATTATGGCTCATTGACCTATATGTACATTTACAATTGGGGTTTGTCCGTAGGGTATTACAATGAGTGCTAAGAAAATCAATGCCCCACTTTTTTTGTTTCTTTGGGATGCTTAAGGGAGGCCACAAGGGCACAATTCAATGCCAAAGAGTAAAGACATCAACCAATTATTAGATGATGGGTGAAAATTGGCTCTATTTCCTTGATATTACAAATAAATCCATATTAATCATGACTCAAAGAGGTGGGCTAATGAAAGGGCATGCATTCTAGGTAAGTGTAGCCCCCATTTCATCTACTTGAGTGTGGTTGGTCATTAATGTAAAGAAAAATGTTTAGAATTAATGCATCACACTTTCTACTAGTCAATTCCTCAGTAGAATGAGTAATATGGGAAAAAAATCAATGATGCATTTCATTCTAAGACTATTATTAGTAGTCTTTGCCTTTCCAAGTGTTGAGGCAAGGAATGGCTATATCCTCACTCAAGCATTTTGAAATCACACTAGGCGAGGTGAGATAGACAGGATTGTTACCCTAAGCTTATAGCCTGTTCAAAAATACCAATCAACCCTCAAGAAATAATTTCTTGGGACTGACGCTATTGTCAAATTTGTATGCTTTGCCGAAAATAAAATTTAAAAAGCATAAAAGTGTTTGTAAATAAATTTGATAAGAATTTAAATGAATAAATACAAGAACTCGTACATCTGAAAATTAGTACACGACACGTCTCAAATTGAGAAGAAATCGACAATTGACTTTATTGATATCTTTTATGAGTTACAACCAAGTTCCTCTTTACAAACCCATGTTAGGGTTTGGACCAGAATTAGACTTAGAAGTCTAGGATGTAATTTTGAATCATACAAAGACAATTGGTGTCAGAAAGAAAAATACCAAGACTGAAATAAATTGGATCAATCCAAGCTACAAGTGCATCATTGTCTTGACTCTGCAAAATACCCTCAATCAACACTGAAAATGAATTCATAAATTATAATCAAGATAAATGAATGACCCGTTGAATCATATCAAAAGTCTATGCTTCCCAATCCTTTATTTTTTCCACCTTTTGAGTAACCCTGCTATCAACAATAGGACTTAGCTCTCATGAAACTCAGAAATGAAAGAATGAATATCATAAATCTCACTTGAAACAAGAACAAACCTTATCAAAAGTATCTCTTTTTATTTCCTCAAATCCTTCTTTGCCCTTGCTCTCTTCTCTTATCCTTCAAAAGTAGTTGAAGTGGTTCAAATACCTTTTGTTACTAAAGTTAAATAACTTTAGTTAATATAAGACAACTTTATTTATGATAAGGGAAACAATAATAATAAAATATAATATTTAATAGATGGGGCCCCTATATGTCATTATTTGTTTAATTTTCAACATTCCCTTGTTCCTCCACATTTTACTCAAGATATCATGCATATATCATCATAAAAATATATATCAAAGATACCAAATTAATCATGCCACATCATTGTAAACACTCATATCTCCCAAAATACTTTAAAGACATTATATAAGTTTCAAAAAAATAATCATCATGTTAGTTGTCCAAAAATATGTGCCTCGAATGTCAAACTGAAATGTCATCATGAAAATAAAAATAAAGTCAGAAATAACATTTTATGTTCAAAGTAGACTATCTTTGTCTACTTCCTTTCGGTAATGCTTCCCTATGTTTAAATAAATCTGCATGAGCAGATTTCTTCTCTTCAAGCTTTGACATCTTTGGGTGCATGTCATCAAAAGTAATCTTTCTTACATCATCCTCAAGTTTGGCATGTAGGGACTTGATGGTGTAAGAGGATGTCTTAGATGAATCAAAACTTACACAAATGGCAAGCCATTTTCCTTTACTTGGTTGTGGCTCTATGGCTAGGTATTTATAATTTTTTGGAAGTTGAACAGAATGTACATGTGAAGTGTTATCGCATAGATTGTAGTTTGTTCAAATCCCAACCCAAGAAACAAAGTGTGTGACACAACTAAGAACACCTATCACTGTCACCTCAATAAATGTCCCCCTAGTTTTAGTGAAGGATAATTCCAACACAAGGGCGGTTTCATGGGTGACCCTAGGGGGATTGCAAGGGAGAAGCCAAGGAGAAGAATGAAACGTCCCTATAGGTCACAATGAAAGGTTCTAAGGGCTCAATGGAGGTTGAGTATCAGTCGAAGAATGTTTTCCAATGGAGAGTACCTGCAAAACCAATGTTAGACAACCAAAACCAAGACAATGTTTGATGAAAATAATCCCTAGAAAAAGACGGAAAAACAAATTACACCTGTTATCCAAAAATTACAGCAGTAAACAATGATATATCAACAATTTTAAACTTATAACAGCTGCAAATCAGACCATCAAAGCCAACATATAATATTGGATAACAATACTTGCAATTAGTAGATAATATTCCAATTTTCAAAACCAAACTTTAATGGAAATAAAGGGGTTGTAAAAGAGTGTTATCAGCAGAGTTTTTGTAATAACCCTATCGTTGTAGAAACAAATTTCTACAACAGCAAGTTCTATCCACTCAAAATAGCAAGTAAACAACCCAATCAATATCTTATTATTAGTAGAACAATTATCACAACTTACAAGTAATTTTCAACGGTAGAAAAATGGAAAAAGAGTATGAGAGAGTGAGTTTGTTGTAGCCCTATTGGTTGTAGGGTAATGTTTTTTACAACAACACAATCACTTAGAAAATCAAGATGCCCTTGGGGGGTGGGGGGGATATCCAATGCAATATATAATTTAAATCCATCCTTGAACAATTCGATCTCTTAAATTTCACGTTTATCAATGCAACAATATTCAATTTCCAATGCAATTAGTGCCCTATATATTGGGTAAATGGAGTATATTGCTTGGTCACAACCAAGTTAAACTAGGGTTTGATGATATTTTAGGGGTGTAAACCCTCTTACTCCCTGGAGAAGATAAACCCTAGCAAGGTTTTGCTAGAAGGGCGTAAACCCTCTTACTCCTTGTAGCAATTCATACGCCCTTTCAATGACAATAGCAGAAATTTGATTGATGGAGGGTTTATGCCCTTATACTCCTCCTAGGGTTTGATAATATGATCTTGAAATTAAGAAGAAAAACACAAAATTTGAAGAAATTCCTTGCCTAATCCAAGAGATAGCATGCAAAACCCTTACTTATCAAAGATATTCCAACGATTTGCCAAGAAGAAGCATCCGAGAGAATTCGCTAGCCTTTTTTCCACCGGTAAACAAGCATTCCATCCATTTTTTCATAAGAGAAAAGAGATAGTGAATTGTCCAAAGAGGCCGAAATTTCATTCCGAGAGCAATATTCCAAGTGATGAGTTATGATTTGGGACAAATGACTTGCCTCATATTTATATGAGGAAACCTAAGCCCTAGTTTGTCCACTTTACAATTAAAACCATGATTTTAGGCCTAAAACCTAAATTACAATGCTTAATTGACAATATGTCTTGTTTTTTTTCCCACATAGGCTACAAAATGATGGGACGTTAGCCCATAAAATCTCTCTCCAAAGTTCATGTGTGATAGAAAGCCTCCAAAGCCTAGGACATCAAGCTAGAAGAGTGCCACATCATCTCCAAATCAAGCAATAGAGTGGGGCTTCAAGCCCACAACATCACCAAATGTGCCAAACATGTCAAGTGTTCCATTAAAAATGTGACATAATTCCTCCCAAGAGAAACATTTTGGAAAAAGAGGGTGGTGTCACCCCTTCTTCATCATCTTGAGCCTCGTCCAGTTGCTAAAGTCATCTTTCCAAGTTCAACGTTCATCTTCCAAGGTCTCCAATGAGTGGGGCGCTACATCCAACCAATGGGATTTCAAGCCCCTGTGGAGGTCCAAGTGGCTCAGTTCCTCCATGAATAACTTTCATTGGGTAAGGTCCTGCAAAGACAAATAAGTACATCCTCCAAGGTTCCACAAGTCACATGTTTCATTCCAAGTAAGCCACATTTAATAAAAGAACCACCCAAACATGTGCATTAAATCCCCCCTTTTCAAACTAAACAAATGCTCAAAGGCCTTATAAAATTTGTCAAATTTAAGTATGGAAGGGTTGTCATGGTGCCCTATTGGGTGGGCCAATCCCCAAGTCAAGGAGTGCTTCCCAAGAAGACCCTCTCTAGGCCATGTAGCGAATATGAGGTGGAAAGGGGTATGAATTTTGGGCATGGGTTTCTTCACTTATCAAGGGCTCATATTGTCTCATTTATGTGTGCCTTTGTGGAGGGTGTGATGCATCCCTCATTCGCATTGCAAGAAATTTCCAAGCCTTTTTATTTGCCTTTAATTTATTATAGTCCAAACATTGAGTGCTAGTGGTAATTGCAATGGAAAGTAAAGAGAACTGCAATTCCACTTGAAGTTAGGAACACATTGAGTTCCATATACACTGGAAATTAAAAGACACTGCAAATGCATTCCCCCAACAAGCAGGACATTTATTAATTATAAGGGGTATGAATTTTGGGCATGGGTTTCTTCACTTATCAAGGGCTCGTATTGTCTCATTTATGTGTGCCTTTGTGGAGGGTGTGATGCATTCCTCATTCGCATTGCAAGAATTTTCCAAGCCTTTTTATTTGCCTTTAATTTATTATGGTCCAAACATTGAGTGCTAGTGGTATGTGCAATGGAAAGTAAAGAGAATTGCAATTCCACTTGAAGTTAGGAACACATTGAGTTCCATATACACTAGAAATTAAAAGACACTGCAAATGCATTCCCCCAACAAGCAGGACATTTATTAATTATTTGTTTAAAGGTCCTTCATAATTTTATGGAGAAGTGTTTCATTTCTCTCAAGACCTTAGGGAGAGCACTTAGGGGGATAATTTATTGGCTTTTAACTTTTTCCAACTACAACACCTCTGGACCTTCAACCCCTTCTTCTCATGAAATGAGGTACAAGCCCTTCTTGGGGTCAATGAGCCCGAAAATGCAAAAGATGAGTAAACGAAAGGAAAGAAGTGTGGAAAGTGGTATGAAATGAGCGGGAATGGTATGATGACCCTCCAAGGAGACCCCCCAGTAGAAACCCTTTCCTTGAGGGTGACCAACTTACTAGAAAACCATCATGTCAACCACCAAGGTGAAATAAGGCAAACTGTATAATTTCCAAGCAAGCATTTTCGTAATAAAAAAAGGACCCTTTGCAACATGCTCAAATGCTTCAATTATTAAAGTGACACTTACCACAAGACCGGACTTGTTAACTCATGAAGCAAGACCTGCTATCCTTTCTAGGATAGGATGGTGTGGTGGACGTTGTTATGTTGTTGACGATGAATGGTGATGTGTTATGGAGAGGAGGGCCTATGTCCACTAAATGTGGACTCAGTCGGTCATCTGGCTCTCGACACTCCATGTCTTCTACCTACAGGCCTGGATACATCATCTCCTTAGTTACCTCTAGTATCAGGGGGTAACATGAAGAAACATAATCAATAGGTTGAGCAAGATGTAAAGGAATAGGAGGAGGGAGTGGCAGTGACATAGTGGGAATTGAATTACAACAAAGGGAGGATTAACATGCACATTATTCCAACCATCATTGATTGGTGGCACATGGGGTTGTTTGGGTATGTATGCTATCTTGGGTGCAGTTGAAGAGGAAGTATAACATGTGGTTGAGGTGGCTAGAATGAAGGGTGGCCAACTAGGTTTTAATATCCAGTTTGGACCAATTAGTTAAACTCTTCAAAATTAGCATCAAAATTGATGGTGAACCTCATCCTTTTATTTCTACCTCTTTGTTGAAATACATTGGCCATTCTTCCTCGGTTTCATGTATTTCCCATGTTACTAGAACGAGTGTTGCCTCTATTGAATAAACTCATCTAAATATTCACCAATGATCAAATTAGTATACATAAGTCATAGTATGTTAATCATCAAATATTATTTTTCTTTAAAAATAATTTGATAATGGCTATGAACTGACCAAGAAATCAAGCATGGCAAGGAGATATGAAAGGGAGAGAAGGAACATAGGGAAGAATGTCATAAATTACCCTCACTCTGGTTGTTATCCACAATATTCAAACTGTAAATATTTACTATACTATCACTAATCTTATTGAACACGGGAAATGAGTGTAAATGGAATTATAATGACAAGGAGTAATGAAAAAAGGGACTTGTAATTTATGGAAAATGAAATAGATGACATGAATGCATGGTAAAGTTCATAATCCATATCAATTTTGTTTTGAACTCATAACTTACATATTTTCATATGCATAAGACTTGTATCACATACTTCATAAACCTTTTTTGTAGTTCAAATATGCCTCATATATCATCCTATTAATAATAACCATGTCATATAAAAATTTCTTTTGACGGGTGCTCTTAAAAAGATTTGTCATAATCAATCATAATAACAGGGGGGAATTCATGAAAAAATTTTGAATGAAATATGTTTAGGTATTTTTGGGAATAATTTAAGAAAAATGTTATATTATGAGAGGATTTGGTCCTATTTATTATAAAAGAAAATAAATTTTAAAATATACATATCAAACTTCCATCTCTTTTCCAAACATTCATTATATTTCATATGACAATATGAGCTTGTATCGTCAAACTTTGCCACTATCTCTATTAGCCACCAGAACTTATAAATGTCCTTGGTTTGTTATACCCAAATAATCCACAATGAACAAATGACCATAATATAAGTTGTTTTCAAGCCGTATCATTATTAAAATGAAATTTTAAAAGGAATATCATGACCTTAAAACACACAGTCCATACAATTTTGCACCCAATCAAAATTGAAATATTTTATTTTAAAACACTGTCAATAGGTAACAATTCCATCGTTCTTTTTGACCAAATGTGACAGGTTTGAGCATATCCCTGGTTCGAAACACAAAAACGAGGCAACCATAATAAATAATCCTTTAAAGGACAAAGTTTAGAAAACAAAGGTTTGATCTTTAACTAAAATTAAGGGAAAGGACCAGAATCACTTGGAAACCTATGTTGGTCATGAGATAAACAACTTATATATGTATTCAAAGACCCAACCGATCATTTATAAAGTTGTGGGTTCGAACTCAACTTGAACTTAGCATAAATACAAAGTTTTATGCACCACTACTTCAAGATTTATTCACATAAAACTTCAAACCCAGAATTCGACCAAGACCAATAGTCAACTCAAGTCATTGTTGGTATAATCAAAACGAACTGTCTAGAATATGGGCATGAGTTCAAAACCCAAAACAACCAGAACCCCTCATAATAAATTTCTGGTCACAACCAAAATGAATGACCTGTGCAAATAATTAACAATTCAAAAACCCATTGAGGTCACGAGTTCAAAACCTAAATTAGACTTGGCAAGCATTCGCACGTTGGTCACTACTTATCTATTTGCAAAAATAAGCCCAGGCTAGTATACATATAAAAAATTTCAACTCGGAATTTAAAATAAAATGAAACCCATATCCAATAATGACCAGTGGGTTCAAAACCAAGACTTTCCTCAGTGAAGTGAAGGGAATTTGAAAGTTGATATACCAAATAACAAGAAAACTTTTCAAGAACTTGAACCCAGGTTGTAGCTCATCGCGATATCATATGGGTCTGGCTTCAACATCCAAAACCGATAAAATGAAAAATAAAATAGTGTGTGGAGGGAAACAAGCATTCAGCACAGCATGGCTATCTTATTTTCTTTCTCAACATAAAACCATTAAACCATTTATTCCTTAAGAGCGAAAAAGTAGTGGAAAAGAGAAGCATACTCAACAACCAGTCAAGAACCAGAGCCATTAACAATCTATAATAGCACAAAATACATAAAAATGATTTCTCAACAAACTAATATTTACATACTTGGGCTTGAACTCTTTTATACGATGCTTATGGGAGAAAGTGATTGTTGAAAATGCCAGTAGAAGAAGTTCCAAACCAGTCTCAAGCTTTGTTTCTCCACAACAACAACAAAATGAAATGACCAAAGTCCAAAGCAGGATGGAGGGTAGTATACGCGGGACTGTGGGATTAATTACCACGTCCTTGCAAATTATTTGCATGTCCAACCCATCATGTCAACAAAATTCACATGTCTATGTCACATAATACCTCAAACAATTCACATGAGTCGTCAAAGTATTCATCATATGCCATACAACCAATTGTGAGTTGATAACTAAAATGCTAAGTAAGTAACCCTTTACTCGTGGCCATCAATTCTTGTCACTTCTCAATAATGGCTAATCAAATCAGTAATCATGTGAATAGGCTACGGTTTAGCCTGTTTGTATTTTAAACCATGTATACTATATGCCATATATCACATATTTTATAACAACCCAAACATTGTACCATTAAAATATATGCAACACTTATATATCAAACTCAATTCAAACCTTTTACCCATAAACTTGAAACTTATGCCATTTCATAACATACTTTTGTTGCCATATAGAACCAATATGACTTGTGAAATAAATCCTTTGACATAATACATTGTAACTTTGTAGTAAGGTCTTTGTATACGCATTAGAAAACCTCTTATATGTATATAGTATATAAAACCATGCTTCCTTTGTTGTAAGTATATGTCAAACTAATGATTCAATGCCTTGATCTTATAAACATAGAAAATGATTTGTTTTGCATATGTAATCATGAATAGTGCAGGCCATATGAATTTCATGTTCCATAAGTATTGTGTCAACAAGCTGAAGAGAAATAACCGTCATTGAAATGCATCAATCATGCCAAGAATCTTGTCGTAACTTTTGAACCTTCATCATAATACCATTGATGCAGATATGTATGTTGAGGGAAATGCTTGAAAATAAGCATTCATGTGTTTTCTTATTGGGGACCCCACCTATTAATATTACGTCATAGTATAAGTAAATAGGCTTTGCAATATGTGGGATTTTATAATAGGTAACGAGATTTCGAGTCAACATCTGGTGACTCCATGTGGTAGTCAATTTCCTAATTGGCTAGAACTCAGAATTTATGGCTTTGTTTTGAACTTGAAATTAAATCTGTTGGTCATTTTTTCTTCTCGGGTAATTTAATCAGAACTTTTTTATAAAAAAAAGGTATGATATGCTCTTGAACAAACACTCATGGAGAGTAAAATGGGAAAGAAGAAAAAGGGATCAAGCTATAATAATCAAGTATCAACAAGACAATCTGGCAAGTTCAACAAATACTACATAAGTAGTGTTGTGTACTAAAAATAATTCATTCATCTCTATTGTTTATATTCTTTCATTCCTTTTCAAGACAAATTGATGAAAAAATTTCAATCTAATGATCATACAGGCAACTTGATTGATCCATCTTTGACCCAGATTACAAAATCAAGAACATGAAAATTAATAACTGAAAAGAAAGATAAAAATAAACAAAAACTATACAAACCAAAAATCAAATAATATACAGGAAACATTGAAGATGATGAAAAATCATCCAAGTTCGACATAATGTTTCAAATGTGAACCATTAGTTGTGTAAGAAAACAATCACCCATCTGTGTCTTTCAATAAATATGAGTTATTACCAACAACCGAAGCGATTATATAAGGACC
Source organism: Picea engelmannii (assembly GCA_009831015.1). Taxonomy (NCBI): domain Eukaryota; kingdom Viridiplantae; phylum Streptophyta; class Pinopsida; order Pinales; family Pinaceae; genus Picea; species Picea engelmannii. The sequence continues at coordinate 30,924 of ML837025.1, read as the reverse complement.
AAACCATAATTTCTGAAACTTTGAGTGTTTACCTTTGTCAACATGTGTAGAATCCCATAGTAAAACTTTTTCATCAGGTGCAAAAGTAGTTGATTTTTCTCTTTTGTCAAAATATTTCTTGATAGACTACTGCCTCTTTTCAAGATTTTCAAGAGCAAAGCTCCTTTGTTCTTCTAGATCCAGTAGAGCATGAATCCTCTGAGGGATAGCTATAGAGTTGAACTCTTCAGCCTACAATTTTTATCTAAGGGAGGTTAACTCAAGTTCCACTAGAATTATTGCTTCTTAACAATATAATAGTTGGAAAGGGGTATGGCCAGTACTGGTTTTGGTAGTGGTTCAGTCTACCCATAATGCATAACTGACTAAAGTGTGCCACTAGTGAGGTTTATCTTTTATGATCTTCTTTAAGATTTTGACCAGCTTTTATTTGTAGATTCATCTTACTTGTTCCCTTGTGGATAATTGTAGATGAAGTAAAACGTTTCACCCCAAATTTTTTAAGGAATTGGGTAAACTTTCCAGATATAAAAGTTGGCCCATTATCAAAGATGATTTCTATTGGAATACCAAAATGATAAAATATATTAGATTCCAAAAATCAAATTACACGTTCATCTTGTGCATGCTTGAGTGGTACAGCTTCAGTACACTTTGTGAAGTAGTATGTTATTGTCAAAATAAAAATATGATCGATGAAAGATGAAGTATTAATAGGGCCAATGAAATCCAATCCCCATTTAAAAAAGGGAAAATCAGGAAGAACCGGTTGCAACGGCATGGCATAAAAAATTTCTTTGCTAGAAAATTGTTGACATTCGTCACGAGCCTGTACAAATTTATAAGAATCTTTAAATATTGAAGGCCAATAATAACCAGTTCTCAAGATTTTGTGGGTAGTATATTTGGTAGCAAAATGACCACCAATGTGAATACATGAATCTGTTGACCCATGGATTTCCTTTAAAATGTTTTGGGTTGTTGTATTGTTTGCAAAACATAACAACAATTTGTTAGCAGTTCTGCGGAAAAGAGACGTACCCAAGATTAGATATTTGGAGGTTTTCGAATCCTCCTACATTCATGGTACTCAATATTACCAAGAAATTTTTGAAATTTCGAATAGTATATTATATCCCAATACCAAGGATTTTCTTCTAAATCTAGATTGTCATGTTCAACAAGAAAAAGTGCAGACAAGGCATCCTCATCATTTTCAGAAGAAGCACCTGGTTCAGGATGTTGAGCTAGGTGTAAGTCTAGATATCCTCCCTTAAGAGTGTTAGAGGTTCTGATCATGAAGTCATGTTATTGAATCTTATCAAGCCAATGTGCAAGCTTTCCGGAGAGATGTGTTTGTGAAACCAAATATTTAACAACAGACAAAGAGACTTTTACCTAAGTGTGCTTGCCTAAGATAAAATGGTGAAAATTTTCAATAGATTTTACAAGAGCGTAAGTATGTTTTTAAATTAATGTGTATTTAAATTCATTTCCAGATAAGCTCTGGCTCATGTAAGCTATTGGCTAGTCATTATTTTGATCATCTTTCTGAAGAAGAATAACATATATTTTTTCTTCAGTGGCATTGGTATAAATAACGAAATATTTTTCAAATTTTGGTTTTGCCAAAACAGGGGTAGAACTAATTGCTCTCTTAATTTCTATGAAATCATTTTCAGTGTCATCATTCCATGAAAATTATCAATCTTGATTTAGCATATTGTGTATTGGTTTGACCATTCTAGTAAAATCATGAATGAATCTTCTAACAAAATTGATTTTACCCATAAAAGATTGAATTTCCTTTTTAGAAGAAGGGGCTTGAAGATTTTTTATTGTGATAACCCTCTTTATATCAATAATGATTCCTGAATCAGAAACAATATGACCAATAATCTTACTGTAGTGACAACAAAGATAGATTTTGTAGGATTCAAGGACATTCTAAATTTTCTGCAAAGAAGGAAAACTTTTCTTAGATGATCAAAATGATCTTGTCAATTTCTAGAATAAACAGTTAAATCATCAAGATATATTTGAATAATTTTACCGATAAGATCGTCAAAGGCTATTTGCATAGACCTTTGAAAAGTAGCACCCACATTTATTAAACCAAATGACATTATTTCATAAGAAAAGGTGCTATGTCGTGTAGTGAATGTGGTTTTGTACTTTCTATCCCTCTTGAATCGAATCTAATTATAACCTGAAAATACATCATGAAGGGACATCATTTGTGACCTTGCCACTTGCTGCAAAATGAGTTCCATATTTGCAAGACGAAAATTGTCTTTCACACTTGCCCTATTTAGTTCACAAAAATATACACATATTCTTGTATCACCATTCTTCTTTCACACTAGGACAAGGTCAGATACCCACTTAGAATACTTTATAGGAAAGATAATGTGAGCATTAATAAGGTTTTCAACTTCCTTTCTAATAGTAGATTTTAAGGAAGGATTAATATGCCTTTTTCTTTGCCTTACCGATTTTGCTTCTTCCTTGATAGGAATATCATGTTGAATAATGTTAGGATCAAAACCACATAGATCCTCATATGACCAAGAAAATACATCTTTGAATTCACAAAAAAATCTCCATGAACTTATGTTTTTCTTTTACTAAACATTGGGCTCCAATCTTCAAAATATTTGGGTCTTCTTGACTCCTAATGTTCACCGAAACAGTACTTCCAATTTTTCTTTTTGACTCCTCCTCTTCCTTATCTTTTTGTTTCCAACATCACTAGACAAGAATGAGCTCTCTAGAAGAGTCAATCCTTTAGGAAACTTATTTTCTTCTAGAGATATGATTTCCTTTCGTTTTATTGGCTCATTATGCAAGAAAGCACAAATAATTTCATCATCAGGAAAAACTTGCCATGATTCTACATTATGAGGAAAGTGAGGATAATATAAAGACATAAGTGTACAATCAGGCCTCTAAGGAAGTAATTGCCTTGTAGGACTAGCTACAAAAACAAGAGGCCTATCAGTCATAGAATTCAAGTCTCCCATGATATGAGTGATGTTAAAATATAAAATATTTGAGATTAAATACCATACTGCATGTGTATACCTTTAAGCAGCTTGTTTAAGGGGGTATAAATTCTTCTAACCAGATTTACAACAAGTTCAGAATCCACAAAAGCGGCAAGATGATAGCAACCAAGATTGAAATCATTTTCAATTCCAAGAATCAAGGATTCAAATTATGTGACATTGTTAGTACAAGCAAATTCTTGTCTGAAAGAAAAATTATGAATCTTTCCCATTGGAGAATAAAATACTATGCCTCCTCCATTGCCCTCATTTGAACATGCACTGTTAAAATTCATATGCCATATTCCATCTTCAGGATCTGGAGGGGGTGAAACAAATTTATTGTCTTCTTCCAAAAAAATAGAGTATACACCCATGTCTTCCTCAATAAAATTTACATGAGGTTGTGGAAGAATTTATGTGTAAGGCGACATTTGTCCTTTCCTAAGAACAATGATGTTATTTCCATTCTTGGGAAGGGACATGTGTGTCCTGTTATCACCCTATAAGTTATAGGATTAACTGGTGACTAGAATATTATCTATCTCTAGTGTTTTTTTTGACAAATGATTTTTCATTCTGCAAATAATTGGAAAAGAAAAAGAAAGAAAAGAAGAAAAAAAAAAAGGGCATAAAATAATTTCAATAAAAGCCTCATGCAATAATAGTAACTTGGTCCATACCTTTCAAGCATGGCCAAGTTCTCTTTAAATTGATGTTGATAGGGTTAGTGAATAAGTTTGGCTAAACCGTTTAATCTTAGCCAAAGTGTCTAGGTTAGATTAGTGAATAAATCTGGCCAGACTGTCTAATCTTGGTCAGATAGCCCCAGGGTAGAGTAAATTCTTAACCCAACAGTTTAATCTGGGTTAATTGTCATAGAAAACTAGGTTAGAATATTGGCTAGTGTCTTTACTTCAATAAAACCAGCTTGATGATAAATGTTACACCATGATTTGGATACCTAAAGGTTGTTGGACTAACCCCTTGGTGGGGTAGACATGAAAAGACTTGGGAAAAAAACCCATGAAATGCACTTACCCTAAGTTTCTCGGCGCATGTATTTTCCGTGCCCCCAATTATGCTTCGTTCATATATCAATGGTCTGGATGATTGCACCCAGATCTATGGTGAAAAGATCTTTCCGGACCCCCCCCCCGACCGTTCTATCTTTAACGGAGGGGGGGGGGCTGGAATTGCTGATAAGACCCGCGCGCATCTGGACGGCTCAGGTTTAAGCGCATAGATCTACGATCAATATTGGATTCCGGACCCCCCCATCCGTTCTGCCTTTAATGGACAGGGGGGTCCGGAATGTGTGATAAACAACGCGCACAGATCTGCGGCCAAGAAGAAAGCACACAGATCAATGGCTCAAGGTGTTTTTCGGACCCCCCCGACTGATCTGCTTTTAACTGAGGGGGGGGTGGGTCGAGAATGGAATCTTTCCTCTGGCAGGCCCCTGTCTAAATGTGGCATCGATCTACCGGTCCCGAGTCCCATCGCCTCCTACTGATTGACATACCTTTCATCACCTCCTGATGTCATCATCCACCTTTCCCGAAAGAGTCACGTCCCATAATTTCTGTCAGTCCTTCCCCCCATTCGCTCATGGCAAGCCCCCTCACCATGATTTTTACCCCAATCGGTGACCACCACATCACCCATCTGTATCCCTCATTCACCTTCACCCGCCATCTCACACTCTAAGTGATCCATTGGCCATTTATTACTGGGTAACCTATCTGTTAACTAGCTGACCTGTCTCCCACGCCCAACGGACACCCGTTTACTCAAAACTACCCTTATTCTTCCTACTTTCCATTTACCCACTCCTTGCACATGAGAAGTTCACACCGTTTTCTCCTCCATTACAGTCATTCACCCCCACCCATAGTCGCCCCGCTAACGTTGTTTTTCTTGCAGGTACTGTTGCAGTAATGGTGCCAAAGTCAAAACAAGCAGAAGAAGAGGAGAATCTGTTTCTCCCGCCTCCTGTCGACCTTGACCAAATCCCACTGGCTGACAAAGATCGTTTAATCGCAGATACAAAGTGTGATTTTGATTTCGTAGACCTTCAGTCGTGGCTCAAGGAAGTTTTCCTGAACTAGAGTGACGAAATCGGACTCTGGGAGTCCAACTTACCTCTATATCTCTTTCCCCAGATCCACCCTTTTCCAGAGCTTGCCTTCAAGTGCCAAGCCCACTACATTCCCGAGCAAAGAGTCATCGTCTCCTCGTCCGGAGAAGTTTTGTTCCTCATCACGCCTGAATCCATCGACCAAATGATGCAAATCCCACGAGCTAACTCTACATCATCATTCAACCTGGAAATCCTCACAGAATTATACCAAAAAATGACCTTCCCCCAAAGAGCTCAAATATTCGAGCTTTTCCTCCCACCATCCGCTCAATTTCCCTCCACAAATCCCCCTTATCCTTCTTCCATGTTTTCGACCAAAGGAAACCAGATCATCTCGTCCCTATGTGCCTTGTTGGATACTATTCAGATCAGTGGGTAGATGAACCCATTCTGGGATTTTTATCCATCTTCTCTATCAATGACAAACCCACTACCCAGTTCGACTTCAGCACGTTCCTGGCGAACAATATTCACGAACAGTTGGTTAATTTTGCCACGAAAGGCATGTTCCGGTACTCTTCCATACTGGCGTATTTGTTCGTTTTCTTCCAAGCGGACAAATTTGTCTTTTCCATGCAGAAGATGGATGGGGATGGTAGACCCCACGCAGTGACTGCATGGACCTCCTTGCTCAATCATAACTCCATAGAGTTCAGTTTCAAGGAGTTCATCGATCAATTCTACCACCCAGTGGTAAGTATGCTTAGCGGCAGGCCCGAGCCAGCGGCAGGCCCGAGCCTCGGATAAATGATGAAGTTCAGAGGATCCTGCATCTCTTGGATCACACAAAGACAGGTGATTGGTATTTATACCAAAATCACACTGAGATTAGAGTATACGGGTGCGAGTTGGCCTCGTATAAGCTTCTGAAATACCTGCCTATCAGAATTTTCACTCTAGAGTATATAAGGCATATGATCAACTCTAATGACATTCACTTCGTGTCACTAAAGAAAAATCAACAGCTCAAAATCAAAGGGAAAATTGGCTCTTTCATCTGCAACAATCATCTGCAACAATCGCGGCGCTAGAGAAGAAGCAGACAGGTTGCTGAAAGAAATGAAGTTCTTCATGAGTTTCCCATGGCATTACGATCTGTGTGGGATTATCTCTGAGCTGAGGGTGAAAAACAAGAACATCCCGTATGTCCACGAATCTAGGCCTGAAGTCGAGAAATTTGCAAACCAGACGGTGTGGAGCCTAACACTTTGGTCGAAGCAGAACAGCAGGATCCCCCGGGCATTGTATCGTAAACGACCACACCACAGGTTCTGAAAGAGAAAAGGCCTAGGCAAGATTTATCTCCACCTGTCACTGAGGTGTCGCCAGAAGAATTTCAATTGCATACCAAAAGGGATAAAACCATTTAAGCTCATGTCCCGACTAGGGAAAAAGAAGTCTCGTCTACTACAGTGACCAAGATTGATAGGCAACCCCTCAGTGCAAGCCTCCAGTATATCATAACCTTAGCGTTGACGAATAAATCTACAGATTCTCCATCGACCACCCAGCCCAGTAAGGTAGGACCGAAGCTGAGCATCTTTGAAAAGTATGAGTTGATCAAGAAAAGGAAGTAGACCCTGACAAGCAGTACTTGCACCCAGTTCTGGAAGCAGACGTCGACTGCACAACATAGGATGCTATCAGCATTTGACACTGAGAAGGGCATAATGCATATGGCATTCCTCCAAGTGCAGGTATCAGATCCAAAGGTGATCACTGATTACAAAAGGGCCACCTTTGAATTCCAGACGAAGGATGTGCATCCGGCCAATCAGATGGATCTGCACAAGCAAACAGGGGAAATGGTCTTTTATACGCTAGCGCATGCTTCCACTACTGCGTCCAAATTGGAAGTGTCCCTGAACAACGTTCAGACACAATTGAAGTTAGAGAAGATATTGTCATTTTCCAAGGACAACAGAATCAAGACTTTGGAGGAACTGGTCCTCAAGATCGGTTACGATCCTTCGAATGTGAAAGCAGTCAAGGAGATGATTAAGAAGAAGAATTTTGACATAGCCTCCTTAAGAAAACAACTGAAACTGCCGCCAACAGAAGATTCACACGCGAAGGAGATAGCAGAGAAAGAAGGAGAAAAAGATGAAATGCTCAAACTACTCATGGAGCAGAATGCACAACTTAAGGAAATGGAAGTAGAGATGGAGAAGCTGGTGAAAGAGAAAGAACAACTGAAGCCAATGGAATTCATTCCATTGAGTGCCATTCCAATTTCGGGAGTGAGCACAACGTCAGTGAAAGAAGTCCCATCCGCGACTCCACTGACATCCCTGGAAAAGACAGTCGACTTGGCTAAATCTATGGAAAAGATGAACCTGCAGGAAACAGAGATCAGCAGGCTCAAAAAGGAGATTGAGAACCTTCAGGAACTCAAATCTTCCTTTCAGATCAGCCTCTCCAAGGAAAAGCAGGTGACAGATCAGCTCAAACAAGAGTTACAACAGCGCCGGAAGCAAACAGTGGCAAGAAAAACTTTGGCCGAGGTTAAAGAAAGTGTATGGACAGACATCACCAAGTCCATGAACGAGATATGGCCCATGATACAGATCATGTTTGAGAAGAATGAATTGGTGCAAAGAAGCAAACAAGCCATTGAGAAGATCATATCAGAATTGGGAGAGATGCCAACACAGGCTAACGAGATCATCAAGTTCCTTAATTCTAAGACCAGGGAGGAGCTGGAAGAGATGAAAATTGAAGACAGAACAGAGACCATCCTTGAGGTCAAAAGAGTTTTTACCAAGATAGGTTTAATGCTTCAGCTAGAAGAAAAGGTTCAGGCCATGGACCTAGGGGTACAAAGATGTTTTGGTAAGATTGAGGCTCTAAAGAAGAAAGGTCTTCCTGGTCTGAAGGTAATCAATGACAAATTGATGACATTCCCAGACTACAAAAAGAGACTAGTCGATGTGGCTAAGGATAGTTCAAAGTTTGCAGGAATTAAAGGCAGCATCACTGGCGAGGCGTTCCTAGATGCACTTCATTGGGACATCGGTATTCAGCATGATATTCGATACATCTTCGTCACCAAACCTACCTTCGCCAAGTACACAGAAATGGACGAAGTGTATTGAAGACTACTCAAAGTCAACGTGCCCAGTCATCTTCGATGGGAGGAACTCTGTGATCTGATCGAGTAGCAGATGAGCTCTCCCAGCTCAGTCGTTTGTCCAATTAGATGAGGTCGCGCAGAGGCTTCATCAATGGCCCACCCAGAAATCAGCATGCAGTTACACCACGTCATTAAGCAGTTCCTAGATTCATGAAATTTGTTAAGTTAGTTAGGCTAAAAATAGATTTAGCACGTCCTGGTCATTAATGACAGGATCATTTGTAATTTTGAGTTATAAATACTTCATCTTTCGAAGTATTGAGGGTTGTTGATCTTCACACCCTGCAAGCTATCAGACTGTAATATTTTTGAAGAGATCTTCCATTAATACAAAGAGGCACTTTTACAGGATTCTTGCGTGTATTCACTGGTGATGTGTTTCTCTCTAAGTTAAATGTTATTCTCACTTTGCTATCATACTGTTTTCTAAATCTAATATTTGGAAGTAACAAATGTTGCAGGATTTATCTCGTATACCCTGTTTCTGACTCAAAGATTTAAGTGTTTTATCTTCTCATTTTACAATAAAGAAATTCTTAATTGTTTTTTCGTTGTAATTGCCTTTCTCATCTTTTCTGCTATTTCTCATTTATTCTACTAAAGAATCCAGTGATTATATTATCTCTCCCTGTGAAAGGTTCCTTTGTCTTTTCTATTTCGGATTTCATCTTTATGACACAGACCCCATGGCCCAATGGATGTGTAAACTATCTCAACCAACTCAACAAACACTACGACACAAAATTGACTTACCTATTTATCTAGCCTAATATTTAAAAATTTGAAACATATCTAAATCATATAGAGAGATCCCTCTCTGAAGTTGGAAGGGCTAGATCCTAGCTTCAAAAGCGGTTGGATAAAGTTACCTCTCGTAGATTTCTTCTTCCTAACAACCTCTTGGGAATTTACAGAGCGCTAACATAGTGGCGACTCTGCTGGGGAAAGAACAGAACTAAAATTTATAGCTTCACGTTTTCTTTTCCCTAGAAGAAAAGTTTGTTCCTGAAATATTGCAAATTTGAGAAGAAAGTAATGTTTAGAGGTTGATTAAAATTTGTACATATTATTTTTAGACTCATAAAACTAAAAAGTATATATATATATATATAAATCAAAAAGAAATATGGCTCCTAAGAAAGTTTATACTTGATCTCATCCAGACCCAGAACCTACGATAGTAACAGATAACCCAGAGCAGTTGCTCAGGAAAAAGACCATAGTTGAAGGTTCAGTAAGTCATACTCCCTTTCATAAATCCCTTTCCTATTCAGGAGAGCTCGTTACCTTTCAAAACCCTGACTTTGACACCCCTTCCGAACAAAGCCTGGTTAGGACAAGATCTGACAGTTTTGTGACTGAAATCATTTTGGACCCAACCATTTTGCAACCCCGGACTTCTGAATTTCTATCTCCCACTACTAAACCACAAACCACTCCCTCGGTGCCATCTAGTCCCTCCTCGTCCTCGTCTTCCATCGCTACCTCGCCTATCATCCAGTTTGTTATCCCACCCCCTCCACCTATCATGGCATCCAGATACGCTCCCTTGGTGTTGGTCGCACCTCTTCATGCTATGCCTCAAGATTATCAAACGAGACTCCCCCAGTTCGATGGAATAGGAACTTTGAACGCCCAACAACACATTGATAAAATGAATGATTATTTCGACCTGCACAAAGAAGATGAGGTTGACGTTCAAATGAGATTGTTTGCCTAAAGTTTGATAGGTGACGTTAAGAAATGGTATAAAGGTTTATGTGCCGCCTCAATCCTTGACCTTACCGCATTTCAAAAGAGTTTTCTAGACAGATGGGAGGTAAAGAAAAACCCTCTCCAAATATTGTCAGAATACGAAAATATTAGAAGAAATCAAGGTGAGACAGTACAAGATTACTGCACTTGTTTCAATAACCTGTACAACGCAATCCCAGCTGAAATCAAACCTCCACAGGGTTTGGCATTGATAAAATTCCCCGATGGTTTTGACGCCAATATGTCATACCAACTAAGGGAAATAAATTCTACCACCCTGGAGGACATGCAGAAAAGCACAATAAGTGTGGAGGCCAATTTGTTAGCAAAAAGGGAACGACAGAGGTCAGAGAGGAGAGTCACAATTAAAGAGGAACCTTCCACATCAACCTTAGATTCCAAATTGGATTCCTTGGCCAGAGCAATGGAAAGAATGATGGAAAGACTTACTGTGTCAAAAAGAAATCCTCCAAGAGAAAACCCACCAGCTCCTCAAGTTCAGAATCCTAACTTCAGGATAAACCCTCCTCAAATTAGACAGAGAGATCCTAGGGATCAAAGAGAGCATAGAGGTCTGGATCAGCAGATCAGACCTCCCCTACAAGAAAATTATGTTGATGAAGGAAAGAGAGTGATTGAGGAACTAGAGGATACTCACATAAATCTCATGGGCAATCACGATAACAAAGTTATTTTCCTCACCCAAGAGGAGCAAGAACTTTTTCTTCTCAATCAATCAAAAGTAAGTGAAGAAGTTGAAGGTGTCGAACTGCAGGCATTCGAAAATTCCATTTTGGAGGTACACCGGTAGTACAATCTGCGGAGTAAAAAGATAGAAGGGAGTTCCCCAAAAAAGACGATAGAAACAAAGAAGGTAGTTGAAACCAAGAAAGCCTCTGAGCCATCTACCGAGAAGGTTCCTGAGAAGAGTACTGTCGAAGTTCCCGCAAAAAGAAACCTTACTATTCTGAAAAGATCGTCACAGCCCAAGGTTTCATCAATTAATAAACCAAGTACTTCTGGCCAGAAGAGTGTGGTAGACAAACCAGAATTGATGAGCCAAAGCAGAGTCCCTACACCTTTCAGCCTCGAAGGGGAATTAGCCAAAGTAAAAATTCCTATTCCACTTTCCGAGTTGATGAACAAAGACGCTTATCATTCATAAGTGATTAAAGCGCTAACCATTGAACCTGATATAGGTATGAAAGCCTTAACCATTAGATCCGCAAATCATTCAGATATTGTGAACCTTACAGATGATCAACCTAAACTTTTGTTCGGACCTGAAGTAGATGGCCGAGACGATAATGGTGATTTCGCTTTTTTTTACATCAGTCTAAATATACATGACCTGATCTTACATAACGCTATGCTGGATTCGGGTGCTTCCCACAATCTGATGCGTAAAGCAGTGATGGAGAAACTGGGACTGGAGGTCACCAGACCTTACAAGGATTTACACTCATTCGACTCCAGTAAAGTTAGATGTATTGGTTTGATCAAGGACCTATGTATCACCCTGGTTCAGATTCTTGCAAAGAGCATGGTCATGGATGTGGTAGTTGCAGACATTCCCCCGAAGTATGGAATGTTGTTATCCCGGTCTTGGGGGGCTAAGCTAAGAGGTACCCTACAACTAGATATGTCGTATGCCACTATCCCAGTTTTCGGGTAGCAAAGAAGGCTATACAGAGAAACATTGATGAAATACATGGTCAGTAGCCAAGAAAAACCGCACAACTATCCTCTTTACTCCGCGCATTCTGACTTGGATTCTTTTATCCTGTATAACGATGGTGACACGGAGGAAAAAAACCCTCAGCTGGGAGAAGATACATCTGGTCCAGATGAAGGCCAAGAAATCATTGAGGTAGAAAGGAAGAAAAACATGATAACTGAAGAATTACCGGAAGATTTCTGGAGCATGGACTTTGATGGAGCAGTAAGCAAAGAAGGAGCTAGAGCGGGAGTTTGGTTGCACAATCACAAAACCAGGTATTCAGAAAACCATTCTTACAAATTAAATTTCCAATGCACTAACAATATCGTCGAGTATGAAGCCTTGATGCTCGGTCTGAAGCTTTTGAAAAGAGTTGGTGCCAAACAGATTATGGTAAGAGTTGATTCTGAGTTAATAATCAAGCAAATTAAAGGTGAGTATGCTGCGAAACATCCCCGTCTTAGGGATTATAGGAATGTTTTTCTTGATGCCCTTAGATGTTTCACTGAAGTTGATTTGCAGGTAATGCCTAGGGGACAGAACATTTTAGTAGATGGATTGGCTACGTTAGTAGCCACATGTAAGATTCATTTTCGCTCAACTCGCCCATATACAGTAGAGGTAAAGTGCAGACCAACCGTTCCCGACAATATCAAGTACTGGCAAGTGTTTGGTAACGATGATCAAATCAAAGACTTTCTGCAGTGTAAAAATGATTTTGAATGTACAAATATAGATTCAGAAAATGAAGATGAAAATGTAAATAGATCTGATTTTGAAAATGATAGTGTAAATAGCATAGATTCAGGAGAATTAGGCGATGATGAGATGGAGACTGATATTCTGCATTTGAAAAGTAATGTTTTACCTAAGGGTCTAGTTCCTTTAGAGGACTTGTTTGATTTTAACGATGTAGCCAAAAAACCGAAAATTGAATCCAGTGGACAAGATGTAGAAGAGTGTAATATAGGGACAGAAGAGAAACCCAGGATAGTCAAGTTGTCCAAATCATTACCCCCTGAGCAAAAACTCAAATACATTGAGTTGTTCAAAGAATATTCAGATGTCTTTGCCTGGGGTTATGAGGATTTGAAAGCTTATGATACCAGCATCATACAACACAAGATTCCAATAAAAGAAGACCAAAAACCGTTCAGACAGAAACTTAGGAGAATAAATCCCAAGTTACTACCTCTGATAGAAAAGGAAATCAAAAAAATGTACGATGCCAAAATCATAGTCCCGTTACGTTTTTCCAAATGGGTCTCCAATTTGGTCCCTACACGTAAGAAGTATGGGGAAATCAGGCTTTGCATAGATTTTCGAAATCTGAATAAGGTTTCCCTGAAGGACAACTACCCCTTGCCAAAAATGGACCACATACTACAAAGGGTAGTCGGATCCAGTCGAATCTCTTTGTTGGATGGTTTCTCGGGTTATAATCAGGTCCTCATTCACCCAGATGACCAAGACAAAACCGCTTTCACTACACCATGAGACACTTTCATGTATGTGAAAATGCCTTTTGGTTTGATGAATGTTGGAGCCACCTTCCAGAGAGTGATGGACATCGCCTTTGTGGAAGAGTTAGGTAAATTTATCATCATCTATCTGGACGATGTAACTGTGTTTTCCCAATCTGATGACGAGCACCTGAGACATCTCAGACGAGTCTTCGAGAAATGCAGGAGGTTTGGGATTTTTTTAAATCCTAAGAAAATCCTTTTCGGACTAGAGGAAGGCAAACTGCTAGGGCACATAATCTTTAAGGACGGAATCAAAATAGACCCCAGCAGAATCGAGGCCATACAAAAATTAGAACACCCAAGAAACATCAAAGAATTACAGTCCTTTGTCGAAAAAATAAATTTTCTACGAAGATTCATACCCAATCTGGCTGAGCTCCTCAGAAACATTACAAATATTTTTAAAAAGAACGTAAAAATCAAATGGGACATCGAGTCCAGGCAGTCTTTCGAATAAGTCAAGCGAGCACTCACACAGGCCCCCGTCTTGATTAGTCCTGATTTTACCAAGGATTTCTATATTTTTTCTTTTGCTTCTGAACATACCATTGCAGTGGTATTACTACAGAAGAACGGCGAAGGGTATGAACAGCCCATAGATTTCTTCAGTAAAGCGTTAAGAGATGCTGCTTTGAATTACAAGATAATGGAGAAACAAGCTTTTACCTTGGTAAAAGCCATAAAAGACTTTAGAGTATACATTCTCCATTCTCACACCATTGCATATGTTCTGAATGCGGTAGTAAAAGACATTTTGACCCAGAACAATCCGGATGGAAGAAGAGGAAAATGGATTGTTTTCATTTTAGAATATGACATAGAGATTAAGCCTACAAAACTAATTAAAGGTCAAGGCCTAGCTAAATTAATGGCTGAATCTAATTTCCATGCTCTTGACATTAATTTTTTAGCTGCAGCGGATGAACAGGGTGAGATGGCGACTCCAAGAGTGAGAGAGGTATTTCTCAACTCTCCATGGTACGCAGACCTTATATTTGTTCTGCATAATTTACAAGCTCCCCCTGGTTTGACTAAGACTAAAGCTAGATTTTTGAAGTTGAAAGCATTAAAATTTTGTATTCTAGAAGGCAATCTGTATTGGAAAGATCCTGGAGGTATTCTGTTAAACTGTTTATTAAAAGATGAAGCTGACAAAGTGTTACAAGAATTTCATGCAGCAAAATGTGGTGGCCATCTAAACTGGAAGGTCACAGCCAACAAAATCCTCATAGCCGGATTCTATTGGCCCACTCTATTCGATGATGTACATCATACAGTGACTTCATGTCATCAATGTCAGTTGTTTGAAGGCAAAAGGAAACTTCTCCCTCTTCCCCTGAAACCGATCTCAGTGGAAGCCCCTTTCCAGCAATGGGGATTGGAATTCATTGGAGAAATACACCCCCCTTCTTCAGGCCAACACAGGTGGATTCTCACTACCACAGATTATTTTACAAAATGGATCGAAGCAGTACCAAGCAGGCAAGCCACTGATTCTGTTATTATCAAATTCCTTGAAAATAATATCTTGTCTCGCTTTGGATGTCCTAGAAAGATTATAACTGATAATGGGGTTGCTTTTCGATCGAAGAAACTCATAGATTTCTGCAACCAATATCACATTGGTTTGGGACATTCCACATCTTACTACCCTCAGGGGAATGGGTTGGTGGAATCTTCAAACAAAACCTTAGTAAACATCATCAAGAAGACGTTGCAGGAAAACAAGAAATCATGGCATAACAAGTTGGTGTTTTCATTATGGGCTGACAGACTGACCACCAAAAGGTCAATCAGTATGTCACCATATCAGCTGGTCTATGGAACAGAAGCAGTTTTCCCCACTTCCTTAGGAGTTCCCGTCATGAAATTGCTTCAAGACATACAAGCCGAGCCAAATGACTCACAGAGAAGGATCAACCAGATGATTCATTTACATCAGTCTAGGGAAGAAGTTTTCAACAAGACTCAGGTAGTCCAAGAAAGAATCAAGAAGATTTTTGACAAAAGAACCAAGGAAGATGATTTTGAGCTAGGAGATTTGGTGCTGAGATGGGACGCCAAAAATGAAGACAAGGGAAAGCACGGCAAATTCGACAGTCTGTGGAAGGGACCATTCAAGATTCAATCATTTAGAGGAAACAACACTTTCTTGCTAAACAACGCTGATGGGATAGATCTGCCAGGAGGACCTGTAAATGGCAGAATGTTGAAGCATTATGTACCGCCTCAGTAGAGATTCGAGTTTTCACTCTCCATTGTACATACCATCTTTATTTTTCCCCTGCATTTTCTGAGTGAACAGCACCAGTCAGTTGGTTGAAGCCCAAAGAGAAGGCCCTAAGCCATTGACCACTATTCTTCCATTTTTTGAGAATAAAACCAATCAAACAACAAAGGTGACTAAGGAGGAATTCTCAGAATGTCAGGGACCAGGATTCTTGGCACTTCACAGGGAAAGTACCATCCCCAGGTGGAGCCGTTGTTATCACCCTATAAGTTATAGGATCAACCGGTGACTGGAATATTATCTATCTCTAGTGTTTTTGTTGACAAATGATTTTTCATTCTGCAAATAATTGGAAAAGAAAAAGAAAGAAAAGAAAAGAAAAGAAAAAAAAAGAGGGCATAAAATAATTTCAATAAAATCCCCATGCAATAATAGTAAATTGGTCCATACCTTTCAAGCATGGCCAAGTTCTCTTTAAATTGATGTTGATAGGGTTAGTGAATAAGTTTGGCTAAACCGTTTAATCTTAGCCAAAGTGTCTAGGTTAGATTAGTGAATAAATCTGGCCAAACTGTCTAATCTTGGTCAGATAGCCCCAGGGTAGAGTAAATTCTTAACCCAACAGTTTAATCTGTGTTAATTGTCATAGAAAACTAGGTTAGAATATAGGCTAGTGTCTTTACTTCAATAAAACCAGCTTGATGATAAATGTTACACCATGATTTGGATACCTAAAGGTTGTTGGACTAACCCCTTGGTGGGGTAGACATGAAAAGCC
>ML837025.1:0-14228 GCA_009831015.1 Picea engelmannii | reverse complement strand
TGTGTGATAAACAACGTGCATGGATCTGCGGCCAAGAAGCAAGCGCACAGATCAACGGCTCAAGGTGTTTTTCGGACCCCCTCGACTGATCTGCTTTTAACTAAGGGGGGGTCTGGAATGGAATCTTTCCTCTGGCGGGCCCCTGTCTAAATTTGGCATCGATCTACCGGTCCCGAGTCCCATCGCCTCCTATTGACTGACATACCTTTTGTCACCTCCTGATGTCATCATCCACCTTTCCCGAAAGAGTCACGTCCCATAATTTCTGTCAGTCCTTCCCCCCATTCGCTCATGCCAAGCCCCCTCACCATAATTTTTACCCCAATTGGTGACTGCCATGTCACCCATCCGTATCCCTCAGTCACCGTCACCTGCCATCTCACACTCTAAGTGATCCGTTGGCCATTTATTACTGGATAACCTATCCATTAACCAGCTGACCTGTCTCCCGTGCCCAACAGACACCTGTTTACTCAAAACTACCCTTATTCTTCCTACTTTCCATTTACCCACTCCTCGCAACAGACAAGTTCACACCATTTTCTGCTCCGTTACAGTCAGTCGCCCCCACCCGTAGTCGCCCCACTAACGTTGTTTTTCTTGCAGGTACTGTTGTAGTAATGGCACCAAAGTCAAAACAAGCAGAAGAAGAGGAGAATATGTTTCTCCCGCCTCCTGTCGACCTTGACCGAATCCCACTGGCCGACAAAGATCGTTTAATCACATATATAAAGTGCGATTTTGATTTTGCAGACCTTCAGTCGTGGCTCAAGGAAGTTTTCCTGAACCAGAGTGACGAAATCGGACTCTGGGAGTTCAACTTACCTCTATATCTCTTTCCCCAAATCCACCCTTTTTCCAGAGTTTGCCCTCAAGTGCCAAGCCCACTACATTCCCAAGAAAAGAGTCGTCATCTCCTCGTCCTGAGAAGTTATGTTCCTCATCACGCCTGAATCCATCGACCAAATGATGCAAATCCCACGAGCTGACTCTGCATCACCATTCAACCTGGAAATCCTCACAGAATTATACCAGAAAATGAACTTCCTCCAAAGAGCTCAAATATTCGAGCTTTTCCTCCCACCATCCACTCAATTTCCCTCCACAAATCCCCCTTATCTTTCTTCCATGTTTTCGACCAAAGGAAACCAGATCATCTCATCCCTATGCGCCTTGTTGGATATTATTCAGATCAGTGGGTAGATGAACCCATTCTGGGATTTTTATCCATCTTCTATACCGATGAGAAGCCCACTACCCAGTTCGACTTCAGCATGTTCCTGGCGAACAATATTCACGAATAGTTGGTTAATTTCGCCACAGAAGGCATGTTCCGGTACTCTTCCATATTGGCGTATTTGTTCGTTTTCTTCCAAGCGGACAAATTTGTCTTTTCCATGCAGAAGATGGATGGGGATGGTAGACCCCAGGCAATGACTGCATGGACCTCCTTGCTCAAGCATAACTCCACAGAGTTCAGTTTCAAGGAGTTCATCGATCAATTATACCACCCAGTGGTAAGTATGCTTAGTGGCAGGCCCGAGTCTCGGATAAATGATGAAGTTTAGAGGATCCTGCATCTCTCAGATCACACAAAGACAGGTGATTGGTATTTATACCAAAATCACACTGAGATCAGAGTATACAGGTGCGAGTTGGCCCCATATAAGCTTCTGAAATACCTGCATGTCATAATTTTCTCTCTAGAGTATATAAGGCAGATGATAAACTCTGATGACATTCACTTCGTGTCACTAAAGAAAAAGCAACAGCTCATAATCAAAGGGCAGATTGGCTCTTTCATCTGCAACAATCGCGGTGTTAGAGAAGAAGCAGACAGGCTGCTGAAGGAAATGAAGTTCTTCATGAGTTTCCCATGGCATTACGATCCATGTGGGATTATCTCTGAGATGAGGGTGAAAAACAAGAACATCCCGTATGTCCACGAATCTAGGCCTGAAGTCGAGAAATTTGCAAACCAGATGGTGTGGGAGCCTAACACTTTGGTCGAAGCAGAACAGCAGGATCCCCCGGCCACTATATCACAAACGACCACACCACAGGTTTCGAAAGAGAAAAGGCCTAGGCAAGATTTATCTCCACCTGTCACTGAGGTGTCGCCAGAAGAATTTCAATTGCATACCAAAAGGGATAAAACCATTTCAGCTCTTGGCCCGACTGGGGAAAAATAAGTATCGTCTACTACAGTGACCAAGATTGATAGGCAACCCCTCAATACAAGCCTCCAACATATCATAACCTCAGTGTTGTTAAAGAAATCTACAGATTCTCCATCGACCACCTAGCCAAGCAAGGTAGGACCGAAGCTGAGCATCTTTGAAAAGTATGAGCTGATCAAGAAAAGGAACCAGACCCTGACCAGCAGTACTTGCACCCAGTTCTGGAAGCAAACGTTGACTGCACAACATAGGCTGCTATCGGCATTTGACACCAAGAAGGGCAGAATGCATATGGCATTCCTCCAAGCGCAGGTGCCAGATCCAAAGGTGATCATTGATTACAAAAGGGCCACCTTTGAATTCCAGATGAAGGATGTGCATCCAGCCGATCAGATGGATCTGCACAAGAAAACAGGGGAAATGGTCTTTTATACGTCGGTGCATGCTTCCACTACTGCGTCCAAATTGCAAGTGTCCCTGAACAACGTTCAAACACAATTGAAGTTAGAGAAGATATCGTCCTTTGCCAAGGACAACAGAATCAAGACTTTGGAGGAACTAGTCCTCAAGATCGATTATGATCCTTCGAATGTGAAAGCAGCCAAGGAGATGATTAAGAAGAAGAATGTTGACATATCCTCCTTAAGAAAACAACTAAAACTACCACCAACAGAAGATTCACACGCGAAGGAGATAGCAGAGAAAGAAGGAGAAAAAGATGAAATGCTCAAACTACTCATGGAGCAGAATGCACAACTTAAGGAAATGGAAGCGAAGATGGAGAAGCTGGTGAAAGAGAAAGAATAACTAAAGCCAATGGAAGTCATTCCATTGAGTGTCATTCCAATTTTGGGAGTGAGCACAGCGTCAGTGACAAAAGTCCCATCCGTGACTCCACTGACATCCCTGGAAAAGATAGCCGACTTGGCTAAATCTATGGAAAAGATGAACCTGCAGGAAACAGAGATCAGCAGGCTCAAAAAGGAGATTGAGAACCTTCAGGAACTCAAATCTTCCTTTCAGATCAGCCTCTCCAAGGAAAAGTAGGTGACAAATTAGCTCAAACAAGAGTTACAACAGCTCCGGAAGCAAACAGTGGCAGGAAAAACTTTGGCCGAGGTTAAAGAAAGTGTATGGATAGACATCACCAAGTCCATGAACGAGATATGGCCCATGATACAGATCATGTTTGAGCAAAATGAATTGGTGCAGAGAAGAAAACAGGCCATTGAGAAGATCAGATCAGAATTGGGAGAGATGCCAACACAAGCTAACGAGATCATCAAGTTCCTTAATTCTAAGACCAGGGAGGAGCTGGAAGAGCTGAAAATTGAAGACAGAACAGAGACCATCCTTGAGGTCAAAAGAGTTTTGACCAAGAGAGGTTTAATGCTTCAGCTGGAAGAAAAGGTTCAGGCCATGGACCTAGGGGTACAAATATTTTTTGGTAAGATTGAGGCTCTACAGAAGAAAGGTCTTCTTGGTCTGAAGGTAATCAATGACAAATTGATGACACTCCTAGACTACAAAAAGAGACTAGCCGATGTGGCTAAGGATAGTTCAAAGTTTGCAGGAATTCAAGGCAGCATCACTGGCAAGGCGTTCCTAGATGCACTTCAGTGGGACATCAGTATTCAGCATGAGATTTGATACATCTTCGTCACCAAACCTACCTTCGCCAAGTACACAGAAATGGATGAAGTGTATCGAAGACTACTCAAAGTCAACGTGCCCAGTCATCTTCGATGGGAGGAACTATGTGATCTGATCGAGTAGCAGATGAGTTGTCCCAGCTCAGTTGTTTGTCCAGTTCGATGAGGTCATGCAGAGGCTTCATCAACGGCCCACCCAGAAATCAGCATGCAGTTACACCACGTCATTAAGCAGTTCCTAGATTCATGAAATTTGTTAAGTTAGTTAGGCTAAAAATAGATTTAGCACGTCCTGGTCATTAATGACAAGATCGTTTGTAATTTTGAGTTATAAATACTTCATCTTTCGAAGTATTGAGGGTTGTTGATCTTCACACCCAGCAAGCTATCAGACTGTAATATTTTTGAAGAGATCTTCCATTAATACAAAGAGGCACTTTTATAGGATTCTTGCGTGTATTCACTGGTGATATGTTTCTCTCTAAGTTAAATTTTATTCTCACTTTGCTATCATATTGTTTTCTAAATCTAATATTTGGAAGTAACGAACGTTGCAGGATTTATCTCGTATACCATGTTTCTGACTCAAAGATTTAAGTGTTTTATCTTCTCATTTTACAATAAAAAAATTCTTAATTGCTTTTTTGTTGTAATTGTCTTTCTCATCTTTTCTGTTATTTCTCATTTATGCTACTAAAGAATTCAGTGATTATATTATCTCGCCCTGTGAAAGGTTCCTTTGTCATTTATGTTTCGTATTTCATCTTTATGACACAGACCCCATAGCCCAATGGATGTGTAAACTATCTCAACCAACTCAACAAACACTATGACACAAAATTGACTTACCTATTTATCTAGCCTAATATTTAAAAATTTGAAACATATATAAATTATATAGAGAGATCCCTCTCTGAATTTGGAAGGGCTAGATCCCAGCTTCAAAAGTGGTTGGATAAAGTTACCTCTCGTAGATTTCTTCTTCCTAACAACCTCTTGGAAATTTACAGAGCGTTAAGATGTCCCATATAGTGAAATATATCCACCATTCAATGCTTTCCAATCTCTTCCCAAATGATGGAATAGTTTTTGACCAACATGTCACTCACTTGAATATTGCAAGTGGTTCTTATCTCTAGGTGAGCACACAAAAATAAGGTCGCATCCTTGATTTCGCTGATTATAACTTGTTGCTAACTATTTTAAGACATCATTCTCTTTGAATTTTCATTCGTACATGAAAGACCTAACTCTTCCATGATTATCTTAGACATGATATTAGGACCTGATCCACCATCAATTAGGAAACAATGAGCAATTTTATCCATTATCTTTACATATACATAGAAGGGAGTATTTTTAACATAAATCCTAGGATTATATACACCTACTTTATTTATGTACATTCCTTTTTCATTCTATTCTTCAGATGAACTAGAAATAGTGGAAGTTTTACCTTCCATGAAATCTTTCAGATGCCTTTGTTCTTTAGGGATGGTGACCATATCCAATAAATATGCATTTGGTTTTATTGTAGCCATTTTCTTTAAAATATTGTACTTAGATGAAGAAGAAGAGGGATAAACCTCCTGACTTTGGGTACCTCTTGTAACTTGAGAGTTAACCTGTTGAGAGGATGGGCTAGGAGAAAAAGTAGTCTTGGGAGGGCCACCCTTGTCCTTGTTTTCATAAAATTTGTTTCGGGTATTAATCAACATGACATCCTCTTCTTGAGCCCAATATATGGAAACAATACTTGTATCAACGCTTTTTCCAAAAATACGGTCTCTTGCACTCTTTTTGACCTCATAGGTATTTTCATCATGATTCTCTTCACAAAAATTGAACCAGGTTCTTGGAAGAATAGCCTTAGGATGAAAATTATTAGGTCGGTTCCTAAAGGAAGCTTGGGAAGAAGTTTTAGCTGGAGCAGAGGTAGAATTCACCCCTTTTCTATTGAAAGCAATCATTCGATTTCTCATATCCTATAACAAATGTAACACAATTGACATGTCATTTTGTTTAACAAAGGCCTCAACAGGAAGACCTATTCTTGCCAACTATTCCTCAAATTATAAACAAATCTATAATGTAGATCCTGGATTGTTTGCATTATTTTCGTCAAGCCTATGATGATAGGTAAAAGACAAAGTGTTATAGTAATACATTAATGCAACCTGATTATGATGTCCGGTGATTTTTGGAATATGATTGTATAATTTGGTGAAACGCAAATTAAAATATTTAATAGTTTCACCCTTGTTATAGATGAGATTGTTGTAATCTCTAAGCAAATATGTTGGAATTTGAGGTTGTCCATACATTGATTTTAACCAATATGATAATTCATCCCAAGTTGTAAAGATCTTAGGTGGTGATTCAAAGAAATCATCTGCAACCTTCCCTTCCAATGAATTGACAAAAAATCGCATGCATGTGTCATTTTCATTTGCTCCAATATTATGGCATGCATTTGAAAAATCAATAAGATGTTCATTGATTGAAATAGTTCCATTACCAGAAAATTTAGGCAAATGATATTTGAATTTAGGAAGAGTGTAATGGTTGGAACCAAATCTGGAAGAGAAGACACATGCCACGGAGTAGCATTTGCATCCTATTCAAATTTGAATAAATTGTATTGTTTGGTGACTTTAGCAGGATTTGTAGTTGATATGGTAGGATTGTAGTGATTGTGCATTCTTCTGATTAGAGAGGAAGTTGAAGCTTGTGAATAAGTGGTTCCAATTGTACCATCGAATGAAGTCGTTGTGGATTTCCTAGGAGGAAAGGATATTGAAATACTTGTTACTTTAGATGAAGAATCTGAAAAAAGATATTCCAAGTCTTGGTTGAAGATTCTCTAAAACTTCCTTTTTCCTTCATATTTTAAAGAAAGGTTAGAATTCGGGAGATTGGCCTCTTATTTGCCTTGATAGATGAATTGGTTGGACATAAGACAATAAATTTTTTAGGAGGCTTATTTTGAGCTTGCCTTTGAAAGTCGTTTCTCTAATATTGAATCTCAATAATCACGGGTTACAGTCTCCCAACAATGTTCGAGTTCTTCACGGGTACGATCAGTTTCAAAAATAAAATAAAAAAGACAAGATGCAATATTTCTTTGATCAGGAAAACTCAAGTTAGGTTGTTGTCGTGCAGGAAAAATCATTAATAAAAAATAGAAAATAAAGAAAAAGAACTAGAGAGTAGAAATATTCCCCAGTATGGTCACCAAATAAATGTTGAGGAAAGGAATGGCTATATCCTCACTCAAGCGTTTTTGAATCTTACTAGGCTAGGTGAGATATGAGGGATTGTTACCCTGGGATTATACCTTGTTCAAAAATATCAATCAACCCTCAAGAAATAAGTTCTTGGGCCCGATGCTATAATCAAATTTGTATGCTTTGCTGAAAATAAAATTTAAAAAGTAGAAAAGTGTTTGTAGATAAAGTTTATAGGAATTTCAATGAATAAATAGAAGAACTCATACATTTGAAAACCAGTACACAACAAGTCTCAAATTGAGAAGAAATCAAGAATTGACTTTATTGATATCTTTTCCAAGTTACAGCCAAGTTCCTCTTTATAAACCCCTGTGAGGGTTTGAACCAGAATCAGACTTGGGAGTCTACGATGTAATTTTGAATCATACAAAGACAACTGGTGTATTAAATAAAAAGACCAAGACTGAAATAAATTGGATCAATCCAAGCTACAAGCACATCATAGTCTTGACTCTGCAAAATAGCCTTAATCAACACTGAAAATGAATTCATAAATTCTAATCAAACTTATAAGATTGTCAAGATAAATGAACGACCTGCTCAAGCATGCCAAAAATCTATACTTCCTAGTCCTTTCTTTTTTGTCCACTTTTGAGTAACCCTACTATCAATGAGAGGACTTAGCTCTCATGAAATTCAAAAATGAAAGAATGAATATTATAAATCTCACTTGAAACAATAGAAAACCTTATCATAAGTAGATATATCAATTTATTTTCTCACGTTCTTCTTTGTCCTTGCTCTCTTATCTTATTCTTCAAAAATTAGTTCAAGTGGTTCAACTATCTTTTGTTACTAAAGTTAAATAACTTTAGTTAAGATGGGACAACTTTATTTATGATAAGGGTAAATAGTAATAATAATAATATTTAATATTTAATAGGTGGGGCCCCTATATGACATTATTTGTTTAATTTTCAGCATTCCCTTGTTGCTCCACATTTTACTCAAGATATCATGCATACATGATCATAAAAATATATATCAAAGCAACGAAAATTAATCATCCCACGTCATTATAAACACTTGCATCTCCCAAAATACTTTAAAGGCATGATATAAGTTTCTAAAAAAAAATCATCATGTCAATTGTCCAAAAATATGTGCCTCGAATGTGAAACTGAAATGTCATCATGAAAATAAAATGAAGTCATAAATAATATTTTATGTTGGAAGTAGACTCTCTCTATCTATTTCCTTCTAACAATACTGCCCTATGTTTAAATAAATCTACGTCGGTAGATTTCTTCTCTTCAAACTTTGACATCTCTGGGTGCATGTCATCAAAGGTAATCTTTCTTACATCATCCTCAAGTTTGGCAAGTGGGGACTTGATGGTGTAAGAGGATGTCTCATATGAATCAGAACTGACACAAATGGCGGTCCATTTTCCTATACTTGGTTGTGGCTAAATGGCTAAGGCTTTATAATTTTTTGGAAGATGAACAAAATGTATATGTAAAGAAACATAATCAATAGGTTGAGAAGACTGTAAAGGAGGAGGAGGAGGGAGTGGCGGTGACATATTGGGCCAATGAATTACACCATAAGGAGGATTAACATGCACATCATTACATCCATCATTGACTGGTGGCACATGGGGTTGCATATGGGGTTGTTCGAGATTGTATGATATACTTGGGTGCGATAGAAGAGGAGGTATAACAGGTGGTTGAGGTGGTTAGAATGCACGGTGGCCAACGAGGTTTAAATAGCCAGTTTGGACCAGCCAGTTAAAATCTTCATAATTAGCATCAAAATGGATGGTGAACCTCATCCTTTTATTTTTTCTTCTTTGTTGAAATGCATTGGGAATTCTTCTTTGGTTTCCTTTATTTCCCATGTTACCAGAGCAGTTGTTGCCTCTGCTAAAGAAACTCATCTAAATATTCACCAATGATCAAATTAGTATACATAAGTCACAGTAAGTTAATCATCAAATACTATTTTTCCTTAAAAATAATTTAATAATGGCTATGAACTGAACAAGAAATCAAGCATGCCAAGGAGATATGAAAGGGAAACAAGGAATATAGGGAAGAATGTCATAAATTGCCCTCTCTCTGTTTTCTATCCACAATATTCAAACTGTAAATATTTACTATATTGTCACTGATCTTATTGAACATGGGAAATGAGTGTAAATAAAATTATAATGAGGAGTGATGAAAAAAGAAACTTCTAATTTATGGAAAATGAAATAGATGACAAGAATACATGGTAATGTTCATAATCTATATAAAAAAAAATGAACTCATAACTTACATCTTTTCATTTGCATGAGACTTGTATCACATACTTCATAAACCATTTTTGTAGTTAAAGTCTTCCTTATATATCATCATGCTAATAATAACCATGTCATATAAACGTGTCTTTTGACACGTGCTCTTAAATTTTTTTATTATAATCAATCATAACAAAAAGTGGAAATTCATGAAACTTTTTGAATGAAATATGTTTATCATGGATTTTTGCAAATAATTTATGAAAAAATCATGAAAAAATCTTATAGTATAAGAGGATTTGGTCTTGTTTATTATAAAAGAAAATAACTCTTAAAATATACATATCAAACTTCCATCCCTTTTCAAAACATTCACTATATTCCATATGACAATTTGAGCTTGTATCATCAAACTTTGCCACTATCTCTATTAGCCACCAGATCTTATGAATGTCTTGGATTTGTTATAACCAAAATAATCTATAATGAACAAATGACCAGAATATAAGATGTTTTCAGGCCATATCATTATTAAAATGAAATTTTAAAAGGAATGGCATGGCCTTAAAACACACAGACCATACAATATTCACCCAATCAAATTTGAAATAATTTATTTTAAAACATTGTCAACATAGAACAATTCCATCGTTCTTTTTTACCAAATGTGACAGGTTCGAGCATATTCCTGGTTCGAAACCAAAAAAATGAGGAAACCACACTAAACAATGCTTTAAAGGATGGATTTTATCAAACAAGGTTTGATCGTTAACCAAAATTAGGACAAAAGACCATAATCACTTGGAAACCTATGATGGTCATGAGATAAACAGTTGATATGTTTATTCAAAGACTCAGCCAATCATTTATAAAGTTGTGGGTTCGAACCCAACTTCAACTTAGTAGAAATGCAAAGTTTTATGCACCACTACTTCAATATTTATTCACATAAAACTTCAAACCCAGAATTCGACCAAGACCAATGGTTGACTCAAGTCATTGTTGGTATAGTTCATATTTTAATCAAAATGAATTGTCTGGAATATGGGCCTGAGTTTGAAACCCAAAACAAACAGAACTCATCATAAATCTATGTTGGTCACAACCAAAACTAATGGCTTATGCAAATAATTAACAATTCAAAAACCCATTGAGGTCACAGGTTCAAAACCCAAATTAGACTCGGGAGGAATTCGCACATTGGTCACTACTTATCTATTTCCAAAAATAAACCCAGACTGGTATACATATAAAAAAATTTAGCTTAAAATTTAAAATTAAATGAAATCCATATCCAATAATGACCAGTGGGTTTGAAACCAAGATTTTCCTCAGTGAAGTGAAGGGAATTCGAAATTTGATATACCAGACAACAAGAAAATTGTTTAAGAACTTGAACCTAGGTCGCAGCTCACCATGATATCTTATGGGTCTGGCTTCAAGAGCCAAACTGATCAAATGAAAAATGAAATAGGGTGTGGAGGGAGACAAACATTCAGCACATAGTGGCTATATTGTTTTCTTTCTCAACATAAAACTCGTGAACCATTTATTCATTAAGAGCAAAAAAGCAGGGGAAAAGAGAAGCATACTCAACAACCAATCAAGAACCAGATCAATTAACAAACTATTACCGCCTAAAATACATACAAATGATGCTAAACAAACTGATATTTACATACCTGGGCTTGAGCTATCTTATACCAATGCTTATGGGTGAAAACGGTTGCTAAAACTACCTCTAGCAAAACCTCCAAACCAAGCTTGAGTTTTGTTTCTCTACAACAACAAAATCAAATGACCAAAGTCCAAGGCAGGATGGAGGGTGGTATATACAAGACTATGGGTTTAATTACCACGTCCTTGCAAATTAATTGCATGGCCAACCCATCATGTCAACTTCAAAATTCACATGTGTGTGCCACATAACATCTCAAACAATTCACGTGAGCCTTCAACATATTCATCGTATTCCATACAACCAATCACGAGTTGATGCCTAAAATTCCAAGTAAGAACATAACCGCACGCTATATTAACCCTTTACTAATGACCATCACTACTTGTCACTTCTCAATAATGGCTAATCAAATCAGTAATCATGTGAATAGGCTAGGGTTTGTTGGAACCTTTAGAAATACTGAAATGGGGGGGATGAATCAATACTGTATACTTTTTACAATCTTTAACACTTTAAGCACACATCATTAATGCATATCATTTTAACAATCACATAAATCCATGCAGAGTACACAGAAAGTTTACGTGGAAACCCAAACGGGAGAAAACCACAAAAGATGTTCTTTTATAACTCATTCATTACAATATCAGGCTCCGACATGAGAGGGACACCCATCCTTGATGCAAGCTCCAACTTGCACAAATTACATATTTCAACATGTTAACAGTAAACACCCACTTACTGATTTGGTGAAGGCTCCAACCCTCACTACAAGCAACAAATTGTAAAACATACTTCAACATGTTGCAACCATCTCCAATTGACTGGTTTGGTGGAGGCTCCAACCTTCACAAGGAACATCCAACTTGCAAAGAGGCTCCAACATGTCACTGGTATAAGTACATCGATCCTCTTGAGCACCAACTCAATATCCCCTCCTCCGCCCATCCACCCTTTTCATATGCAAGCTCCAACCTTCTTTTGAAAACAATGATCTGCCAAGGACATTGATCCTTTCCCAAGAACCACCCTACCACCTTTGAATACAAGCACCAACATGTAGGATTATCAAGCACCAACTTGAATGAGACCTTAGTCTCCTACCCTTGCACCACCCTACCACCCTTATATGCAAGTTTTATAATCATTGTCAATCTTCTGTATTTTCTGCCTAAAGCCATTCTCTGCTACTGTAGCAGACTTCAAAGCCTCCTACTAGTGTTCTTGTACTTACTGTTCTTTCTGATCAACATCAACCAAAAAATCCTCTATCAATCCATGTCACTCAATCTTCACTTACACAACTTCTCTATCATTCCAACATCTACCACTTTTGTATTCTCATTTACTCATTAATCATGTAGTTGAATCAACCAACTGTCCAATCACATTTGTTTCCATACCTATTCCTCAACAACCAGTCTTGTAGCTACCCCTCTTTCTCTTGGATTCAATCACATCCCTGTCAGCATATGTACTCTGTTATTTTCAACCAAAATCCTCAACCTGCAGACCATATTCTCACATTCTTCTTTGTTCCCTTTTGTCTCTACATTCTCAAGAGGATAATTCCCTAATCCCCATCGATCCTTGGACCTGTAATCAATTAATACTTCACTTATTTTCTATCTATGATTATAGAGGAAACACAACCCAGGCCTTTTCATAAACTAGCATAAGACACACTTCTACAAAAACCCATTGTCACACTGCTCCTTGATGTTTGTGGTCTCTGTAAATTAGGTTCCTTTATTGTAAGATACTTAGGGCTTCATGATATTCTTCCAGTGAGTACCTGCAATATACATAAGATGGACAAGCCCCAAAATTTTGCGCAAACACTAGAATCCCTAGGCAATTCACACTTCAACATTTTTACACATCTAGCACTACTTGTAATTTTAGAGAACAAATAAAAATGACCCAAGCACATTGCTCCTCTGTTACATGCACATAACCATTGTGAGATACTCTACTGCAGAAACCCTTCATCACATTTTTCCTATGCATAACCAGTAATTGTAGATGAAGAGAAATAACCCCAAGCTTCTTCTATACCTTACGCACTTCATACCTCTTTGTGCATTCTTGTAATTGAATTTTAATTCAAAACAAACAGCCCATATCGCACAATCCTCAACACACCAAACACCAAATCGAATTTTGTTTTATATGGTTTTCTTGAGGTCTTGAGAGCCATTGGGGTCCCATGAAGGATCGTAGTTATAAGCCGACCACGTTACATTTACTTAAACTCATCTCACTTACGTAATGCTCCAATTGGCGCTTTTATACACCAACATAAGACACACTTCTGCAAAAACCCATTGTCACACTGCTCCTTGTTGCCTGCGATCTCTATAAATTAGGTTCCTTTGTTGTAAGATACTTATGGCTTTAATATTTTCTTCCAATGAGTACCTACAATATACATAAGATGGAAAAGCCCCAAAATTTTACGCAAACATTGGAATCCCTAAGCAATTCACACTTCAATGTTTTTGCACATCTAGCACTACCTGTAATTTCAGAGAACAAATAAAAATGACCCAAGCACATTGTTTCTCTGTTGTCGGAACAGAACCATCGTGAGATACTCTACTGCAGAAACCCTTCATCACATTTTTCCTACGCATAACCTGTAATTACAGACGAAGAGAAATAACCTCAAGCTTCTTCTATACCCTACGCACTTCATACTTCTCTATGCATTCCTGTAATTGAATATCAATTAAAAACAAACATCCCAGATCACACAAAACACTAAATCAAATTTGGTTTTATATGGTTTTCTTGAGGTATTTAGCACCCTTGTGGTACCATGAAGGATCATAGTTATAAGTTGATGCAGGAGCATCCGCAACATTCAAAATTCATCGCATGAACCAGCACGAAGAGGGAAAGAATTGTACAGCTGGACCAGCCAGCAAACCTTTTTCCTTTTGGTTTTGAAATTTCACCTTGGTATTCGTTGCGCCGCCGTTTACTAAAGGCATTTAAAGTCAGGCGCATTGTATTATGTTACAGATAGGAAGGCAGTTAATACAATTAAGGATGGTAGATAGAAATTAGATGTAGATTAGACAGTTTACCTTTCGAGAGGGAAAACGGAGTATAGACACCCTCTCTTGTATCATTGTAGGATTATTATTCAGTATTAGCAAGAGGAGCAGGAAGAAAAAGAGCAGAGAGTCTGTG
>ML837024.1:36454-50822 GCA_009831015.1 Picea engelmannii | reverse complement strand
TAATAATTCAATATCTAGGGCTTAATAAGGGTTTTATACATAACATGGGGATTTGTCTAGGGTTTAACATAGGTATTCCACTTAATTCTATCAAAAAAAATAAAATTCTACATCCAAACTATCTCTATAACAGGTCAGTCCACCTTACCCAAACTTCACCAGGTATGGGCCCAAAATGTCTTTACACGTGTGCCATATCTACTATTACCATTTGTTGGACATGAATTTTAGTTAAGTTTTGGGATTTTCACAAGAATAAGTCAAAGAAGAAAAGGAAGTTATAATATGGACCAAAGGACATGAAGGGAGTGGACTTTAAGGAGTAAAAATAACGATAGGAGGAAGCACGATGGAACAACGCACAAAAAGTGGAAAGTAGTTAGGATTTTGTTACATTTTTTATACAATATTCTAATGATCTTAGCCCTATTTTTATGTATAAATATGTAATGGGATTTTGATAGAATGGGTTTGGAGATGAGAAGTTCTTGGTGATTTGGGGATAAGTTGAGTCGAGTGTTGGAATAAGTTTTGAGGTTGACTAAGGGGTGAAGCTTGCACTACAATAGAATGGCTAGGAAGGTTTTGGTAATGTTATTGATGCATATTTTTTATCACACTGGACAACTGTAAGAAGATTATCAATGGATAATATAAGAAGCTAGTCATTGTGGATGTAACCAAAGTTGGGCGAACAACGTTAAAAACTTATGTCATGATGTTTTTTCTTTGCATGTTATGAGGTTTACTGTTATGTTGTAATTATGAAAAATGATTAAGTATGTTGAATGTGTTATTTATATATGATGATATAATGTGGTGCATTGAAGTAACCAATAAATGAATGAATATTATGTGGGAAAATCTCATGCATAGAATATATTCAGTGTTAAGTGACTATTAACTAATAGAAAATTCAGATAGGAGTAGATGGTTTGTAAGAACATGTTGAATGATTCACTTCCCCTCATCATCGAAGAACCTTGGTTCCTATAACCCCTCTAGATGCCACAAATGAGACTTTACTTTATCTGCAGGTGATGTCAAAATGGCTGGTGTTTGAGGTTTTTTTTGGTATATTAATGATTAACCCCGGGTCTGGCCACTCCATGCCAACAAATGGTTATGTTGCTAGGACAAAGAACTGTAATTGAGGGTAATGTTCTGGAGGTCGACTAAGGAGGATATGATCGAATGGATAGAAAGGAAGAAATGATAATTTGTGAGAGAATAGAATAGGAATCAATGGCTCAACGATGAACAATGGTTTCAAAGGTATGTATTCATGGATCTTCACGAAATATTATTTGGTGAATTTCTAATAATTTTTACTGAATGGTTAGAAAGGCTAGTGGGGATTTTTGGGAGATATAGAGTTCAAGATTCAAGAAAATGGACCTCTAAACCGATCAAATAGTTTAATAGAGTAATTAATAAAGCTTCTCACATAATTAATTTTTGGTTGAATATTATATTGGGAGGTTACATTACAAATTTTGCAATAGATTGTACCAAGTCTTATAGTTTCGTAGAAAGGGTCTTCTACAAGGGTCCATGCAGAAGATATCTCAATGCACTGTCTACTTGGATAAAGATGTTGTTGTGCGACAAGAATGTCATGAAGATAGAGTCTGATTTCTAAGCGTATTTGTGCACATAGGGCTATTGGGGGATGATTGAAGTATGGTTTGAGAATGGAAAGGATGAGAAAGGATCAAATGGACTGAGGATGTCGGGAGAGGAATAAATTGAGTAATATAGAGAGATTGGAGTATTGTGTTGTGGGAAAAGTTTTAGGTATAGTAAGAAGGAGATTGTAGGTGAGAGATAAGAGAAACACATAGTGTTTGAGAAAAGATACCCATGCACAATAATTTAGATCACATTGTACTGAGAAAGGAAAGAGAAAGAAATGGATCCTCAGTACATTTTAGAAGAAGATGAAATTCCATCTCAGATCGAAATCTAGGTTGAACCCATGACCGTGTGTGTCACCTATATCTGAAGTAGAAATCAAAACTTTGTCAAGAGAAATTGTAGTTGGTGGAGGAAGTAGGAACAATAATCATAATAGTAGAAGTAGTGCAAGGAACCAGAGTCATTCAAAATCACCAAAGGTAAGTACTACATGCCTAAATTTAAGCATGCCTAAAGGTAAGAATGCCTAAATTTGATGGACCGGGGTTGGAGGAACTAGAATAAAATGTATTTGTATACGACATGATATGGAATATGATGAATGTGCCAGATGAAGAAATTAATATTGAACAATTATCCACCACATTCATAGGTCATGCATTGTTATGGCACATGAAGTACCATATTACTACATTGGTAGGACAATCAATAACTTTGGAAGAGATTGGACACACATTGTTAAAGGAATTTCAAAAGATGAAATATGAATCTCAGTATATCACAGAGCTGAAAAAATTTAAGCAAGTATAGAATGAGACTGTTTGGTACTACGATCAAATATTTAATCATGTGATGGGTAGATTAACATTTTACATACTTGATGAACAACATCAAAAATTCCTTATTGCAGGTTTGTTGCCACACATTTATTGTTCGTTGACACAACACAAGGTCATGTTGCTGCCAGAAGCATTAGAAATTGGAACACAGTTAGAATAACATCCTATAGGATATGGCACATTAATGGTACAGGTACAGTCACAGTTGGCTTCACTCAGGATTCAATTGTAAAAAATAATGAAAGAAAAAAAAACGTGAATAGGTTTTTTGTATTACATATAAGACAAAATGACATCGCGAGGACGAATGCCCAATGTTTGTGCAATATATGGCTACAGGAGAACCGAACACATTAGCAACATGATTAGAATATTGTGAAATATGAAAGACATGGGTACGTCATATGACTCCTTGTCGATTATTGCATAAGTATTAGACTATGCCAAGTAATTGTTTCTTTAATTTTTGCAAATATGTAAGACACAATGAGAAATATTTTCGCGCATTTGACTTAATGAGAGAATTCACTTCAGATGAGAAAAAAATCCAAGAAGAAAATGTTGTCATAGAAGGAGGGGCTCCACAGTACAATACTTTGGGAGGCTTTAATCAGGGTGCATGATAAGGATTCAACAAAGTTTGATGATGATGTGGATTTGGTAGAGGAGGAAGAGGAATGGTCATTTGTTACAATTTTTATTAATTTGGACACTTAGAAAAACACTTCATGAATCCTTGCACAATGTGCATGTATTGCAAAGCATTGGATCATGTGACATAAGAGTGTCCTTAAATGAAAATGAAATGGTAGGAAAGAGGGAACTAGAATCACAATTAGAGCCATAAATTAAACCTACAAATGTTAGTAGTTAAGGAGCGAGATGATCAACCCACAATAACAATTGTTACATGCAGTAGAACAAGAATTGGACCAGATGTGACAGAGAAGGGAAGGGGAGTCGAGCAATGGATAAGAAAAAAAGTTGATCCTATGCCATCCTTTAATCCACATAAAGAGAAAGAGACATAAAAACAGCATGGGAATAAAATACTAGGACCAGACTGGATAGCATCAACATCAAAGATGACACTACTATATGATATGTCGTTCGTTTATGATTGCACAATTCCAGAAAGGCCAGTCGAAAAGGTAAGTAGTTTTAAATATTTTCTAAAGAGCTGTTTAAAATTAATGAAGTATGAAATAATGTTAAATGAATTGTGTGGGATGATCGATCAATACACCCAAGACAAGGAAGTACATACAACATAGAGAGAATTGAACCAAGTATTGCGCAAGAAGAGGAGAAACAAATAATTCAAATTGAGTGCTTAGATAGGAGTGTATGACATGGATAATGCCATCTTGGACTTAGGATCGGATGTAAATGTTATTCCAAGACAGACATGGGAGATGATGGGAAAACTAAATCTAGTTTGGTCAACTATTCATTTGAGATTGGAGAACTAGCATAAGATAATACCCACCTGGAGACTACTAGAGTAGCTATTAACATAGATGGAGTGCACAACATAGTTGACTTTGATTTCATTGAGATTTTCGATAACATTCATCCATATCCAACATTTCTTAGACAGGATTGGGCATTTGACAACCAAGCGATTATTAACTTGAAAAAGAGAGACATATTTTTTGAAGGAGGAGACTTAAAGGTCACTACCCCATTAGACCCCACATAGGAAACATGGTGTGTGGAACCCATGATAAAATAAATTGGTAACCTGTATAATATGAAAAAATACATGGATATCTATGTCAATCCCACTGTATATGGTGTGATTAGTTGGAGAAGCATTATCTCATGTGCATCATACTTGGAGGAAGGACTTGAACATTGGAAGCACTAGTTGCATAAAGTATCGACTAGAAGAAATGCTCGCATTACTCACTCTTTTTGCTGGATCGGAACAAAGATATATAATACATAAAGGTTTGATATATTAACTGAGGTGAGTTATTTTTTCAAAATATTTGAGTTGTACATACCCAAAAAACAAAGATTGTTGGCATTAGATGTTGCAATGAGAGAACCCCCGCGAGATGTTGGTCTACACACAAGGAAGGAATAGAGGATTGGAAACACTGTAAAAGGATGATGCATATCGGATTTGGAATAGAAGAAATTATGATATATGATACTTCTTGAATAATTTGAGATATGATACTACCTATCATGGATCTAAGAGTCTTGCCCAAAAATTTTCTTGTCACCATCTACATTCACGCAGCACTACCTTTGCCTTGACCATCAAGCACTTACTACAACTAGACTAAGCCTATTCACTTAAGGTATACTAATAAATTCACCTTAACATATAGTATATTAGATGAATAACTTAGTCTAAAAAAACCAAGCTCACCCAACAATAGGCACATGTCCAACTAATGGCTTAAAACATCCCAACAATACTTGTACTTAGCAAATATTTCAATAATTAGGAAAAACAAAAAAAAAACAAAGATAGCATTCATCCAAGTAAATAAACTACAATATGCAAGTATAGGTAGCACCCAATGTGTATTCCTAAACTTTTTTTATATAAATAAATGTATAATGTACAAAAACATAGCATGACCTACTTCTTGTAGCTCATTTATAGAGTACAATTTCACAAGGACCAACTCCCTACAAGAACTATCAATCCAAGCCCTAAATAAAAGCTAGGCCTAACTCCTATAAGTCATGTCTTCTTCTTCTTCTCAATCAACCAATACAATTCACCTTACTATGCCAACCTCGAGCATAGCACAAACTATAGATCTTTTTTACACTTCTGTGAATGGCCAATACATCTTGTCCCTTCCCAAGAACCTTTTAGGGATCCTCCTTTTGTATCAAATATTCCTTGGACTTGAAAGCCCCTTCACTCAAAGGAAGACCCAAGTAACACCCATCACCTTTTCTTCCTTCAATTCCTCAACATGTGCATCCATGATGTGCACTCATTGCACCTAGTTTTCCCAAGCATGCTTAGTAGTGTTCCCAATTCTACCCATGTGTTCCCAAAGGTAACTCCAATGGATAAGGGAAGTGTATCCCCTTGTTTTTCCACATCCTACTTATGAAATCGATGCACCCCAACTTATATAAAGGAATTTTGTAATGGCTCACCAATATTCCAATTGATCAGGTGAGTAATGGCTGGCATTGCAACCTTCTACAAAAACTCACACTTTGCACCCACCCACCTAGGTAGTGTGACTACTACCTTCCTTAGGGGAGGGTCTTATATGTCATGTATATATAGTGGAATTTGTCGTGTTGTTTCCTTCTTTTAAGGTTCTTTGTAATCCACTCCATGTCCAATCATCAATGTGGACCCAATATACAATGTACTTCATGGTTCTTATCCCTACTGCTAAGTCTTTAGAATCCTCAAAAATTTAGGTATGCACATGTAACCCATGCACCCAAGGAATCTCAATAATCTCTTGTGTATGATGGTTCAATTTTTGTGCTTAAATGACATCCAAGGAACTCCTTACCATTCTTGATTTTATACGTCATCTCTCTAAATTGCAATGCGTGTCCAAGTGCCTAGTCATTCCTACCCATGAACTAAGGTTTTTCATACACAATGTTAAGGAATTTCTACCCATGACTCCATGAGACAAGGAAAGCCTAGGAAGAAGTACAAAGTACTTTTAGAAAGAATTGAAAGATGTGGAGTGGATGATAGGACACATTTACCAAAGTAGCACAAGTGACATTTTTATATAAGGTTAAATGTAGAGCCGTAAGATATTGAAGGAATGAAAGAGACATTGTTGACTAAGAGGCGACAAAGTTGAGATAAAATATTATATCAATTTGGTTGTTGCATTAAGAAGAGAACAAAATAAATTCCAAAACTATGCATATAGTAGAATATAGTAGAAATAATTAATCTCTCTTACTACTTTTCAAGGTTTGTATATAAAAAAAAAAATTTAGAGTTCAAGGAGAAAATTCCTAAGCAATAATTAAACATTGTGGTCCATTCGTTTAATATTGACAAAGGCCATTGGTTTGATAGATATCTTATAAATTTATAACTTAAATTACATGATATTCTCAATGAGGATTTAATTTATGTGGTAAAATAAGTAAAGCAATGAAGAAAAATCTTTGAGTTTTTCATTCAAGATTTTTAGCCATGACTCCTAAAGGGGATGCTCCATGCACCTTTGATGAAATCAACGGAATTCTCTTAAAGAGAAATTTGCATGCTTAATAGGACAATTATTCACGATGTTCCCATGGTTTAAGAGGAACTATATTCTATTAAGGTATAAAACTTATGGTATTCATAATCAAATTAGATTTGTCCAAGAAATATGACAAGGTGAGTTGTATATGCTTGTGTTTGATGATGCTCTATGTACGATTAGCTTAGGGTTTTTAACCTTGGTAGATTCTTGTTTTTATATTGTATTTTTTTTACCTTCCAAGTGAATAAATAAATATTTGAGTAATTTATTAGTTATTAGTTAATTTTTTTTTATCATTTAATAATGGTTATAAGAGAGATTTAAATGTTTATTTAAAGGTTTAATGTTTATTGTAAAAAAACGTGTATATAAGTGGTTTTAAGAGAGATTTCAATATTTATTTAAAGGTTTTAATGTTTATGGTAAAGCTACATGTATACAAAAAATTATTTATATATATTTTTAAGGATGGTCAAATATTTAGAAGAGATTTTGAGTTGGTATTTTCTCTTTCACAGGACATTGAAATTTATTAAATAAGTAAAGTTCTTAGGACATGAGATAAAATATATTAAATACAGGTTTAGATATTCCTTTAATTTTTAAAAAATGATTGAAATAATGATTGTGATAAGGATAGCCTCCTAATTTATTAACTAATTTCATTAGGAAGAAAGTTAACATTGGTCAAGTCTATCATAAAGTTGACATTAGTTAAGTCTATCATAGAGGTCACCTTATTCCAACAGAAAAATTCTGATTATATTATATATATAATTGTACACATAGAGGTTGTACTAAATATAGCTTAAATATCATCAAGATCCCAAATCTGTCACACATAAACAAAAAACCAACCATGAAAATATGAACCCAAAAACATCTATCTCTCTATTTATATGAACCCAAAAACAACATTTATCCCTCTATTTATATCAACCCAAAAACAACATCTGTCTTTCTATTTATATGAACCCAAAAACAACATCTATGTCTCTATGTAAAAATAGAGGTCACCTTATTCAATAAAAAACCATCCAAATATTCACATTCAAATCTGTCTCAACTTTATAACAACAAAAGACCCTCATGAACATCTTCTCTCCATTCTCAGGGCTGACAAAGCCTAGAGATACACAGTTATTTCACTCTTTATACTAAA
Organism: Picea engelmannii; assembly: GCA_009831015.1. Taxonomy (NCBI): domain Eukaryota; kingdom Viridiplantae; phylum Streptophyta; class Pinopsida; order Pinales; family Pinaceae; genus Picea; species Picea engelmannii. Next base: position 42,969 of record ML837024.1, on the reverse strand, counting down.
TCTTTTTCCTATATTTAATCATCAATTTTTAACAATTTATTCCAACTAAATTGTCTAGAATAATAGTATAAAATTAAAAAAAAAAATTGAAAAAAAAATGCACTTCCTCAAATTGAGAGTTATTTATTAAAAAAAAAATTATGATTTAAAGGCTTACAGACATGGCTACAGGATAAGAAAACAACTAAGTTGGAAACGCCTGAGACTATTAAAAAACGAAGCAAGTACAGTTTACCCTTAGTTTGACCCTCCAAGGTTTTGACAGAATCTTTGTCATTCAGACACCGAGGAGTTGATACAAATCGAGACTGCGGCATTTGACGGGCCTCCTTTTTCTGTTTCCTCTTGTTGTCTGCGTGAGTCTCCTTTTCCTGTTTCCTCTTGTTGCGTGCGTGATTATTCTGAAACCAATAAAACACATTCTTTGCTTCTACATTGCCGTAATGTTTGAGTAAATTGGTAAAGTCATCTATGAGAGAGGGACTAGGGTTACGATGGCCTTCTTTAAAGAGCTCTTACAAAATCTCTTTCTGTCTTTTCGTGGGCTGCCAAYGGGACGATGGAATCTCTTCCTTTCTTTCCATGGAACCTACAGATTATGGAGAGTTGGTGTTGCAGATAGCACAGATTTGTCTTGCTGTGGTGAATATATATTGCTGTCCTCTCCGTGTACGGAGGAGGCCGTGTTCAGGTATGGTGTACTTCCTCTATGTGTGACTGAGCAACTCTGAAACCTGAGTTCACAGAGAACGAATACCCTAGCGCAAAAATACAACGAATTTCGAGTGTTATCAAAATAATTCCATGGGGGACGGAGAACAATCGCGTGGTATTGTTCACTGCGGAGAAGGATCGATAGATTAATTTGCATAAATAGTCTGAAAGCTATGTTACACACATCGAAGAGAACGATGGAAGAATTTGCTTCCATAATTACCGGCGTCAATTTGGAATTCACTTTTTCTTAAGTGGCATTCGGGTTCTCTATCGCATAATCCTGTTATAGAGAAAAACCCTGAAAACAAATTGAGGCATGAGATTTGCGTAAACCAACAAGAATGGGATTATGTAAAACCGTGGATAGGAAACTAAAAATTAGCTTTTAAATCTATCTACCTGATTAATTGTAAAATATGGGGTTTTAATCCATTATTTAAGTTGATTAATTTTTGGAAAAGGAAACTAAGCAACTAAAAAAATATGTTAAACAATTATGTTGTAGTTGGGGAGAAAGCATTGTGTTCTTTACAGTTGTTGTTGAGGAGGTGTAGGACACTTTGTGAATGAATGTGTTCTATGTTGTTAAGGCACCCCTTGAGGTCTCCTGTTCGAAATCTATGGGGACACAAAATATCCAACCATGTTAAGGGTTGGTGTGGCTTAGGTTGGGTACAATCCGTGAGTGATTTTGATGGCTTAGATGCCCGTGAGTCGCGGTTTCTCAAGTCATAGGCCTCCATTACACATACATGTTTTAGAGTGCAAACCTCCAGGTAAGGTTTGCACCTAGATTTAATCCCTCTTAACACTTGATAGATCTTGAATCTAGGCATAATGAAAAAAATATAAGTTTGAAAGTATCCTCCATTACAAATACATGTTTTAGAATGCAAACCTTGAGGCAAGGTTTGCACCTAGATTTAATCCCTCTCGAAACTTGACAGTTCTTGAATCTAGGCTAGTTTATTTCATTTTAAGAAGCAATAAGAAATATCCAAAGAAAAAACAGACGTAAAAGTGTGGTTGGTGTCAGGCACCATCTTGGATCGAACTTGAATTGGAGTACCCAAGGCACCTGATGGCTACATTTTGTTTCTGCAGCTAGACTAAATAGAAATTACCTCACTTAAGACGGATCCACACTTTGCCTTGAGCCAATGTGCCAAGTAAACTTACGTTTTTTACTTAAACAAATACACACTTCTCATACTTAACCAGTTATGCAACCAAGAAAATGCAACGATTTCACATAGGAAGAGACAAGTACGGTTAGGAGGAAAAAATTGTGCCTAACACTCATATAAGACTTATACTATACAAATGTTGTTACAATGCTTTACAAAGAGGAGCTCATAGCTCAATACATAGACATAGAATATCTCGGATAAGTCGCATCCTAACTTGCCTACTTACTCATAAACCCAAGTCTCCCTATCACAACATGAGCATCATTGTCATAGTCTTCTCCCTCTCGTTTTCACTACCAGATTGACCTTTGTGCCTCTCCCAAGACACCCCAACAAGAGACTAAGCCAAGACTTCTCACTTCACCTTCATCTCAGTCAGACCTCATCACTCTCCAACTCTAGTTGTGATAATGAGGTGTGATGCCTCTAGCTCATGCACCTTATTTTCTTTATATGGAATGCATCCTTCTCCTTCTCCAACCGTCGTAACTTATGGGTGTCATGCCCCTTCATGGATAAACGCACCAAAATGAATCAACATGCCCCTTCATGGACTAGTGTGGCCATCTAACTTGTGCACTCATGAACCATCATGTCCTTTCGGATTGGAACGCTCCTCACGCCAATGCACCCCAACCTCTTTGGTGTGTCATTTCCTATGCATTCCCTTGAACCCACCGATGTGACTCTTAGTGGGTGTTCCAATGGGGTTATCCAACCTCTCTAATGTTCCCATGCTACCAATGGCAAGTGGGTCCACTCCTTGGGAATGCCCCTAACTCACCTCGTCCTTTCCCAAGCACAACCCAAGTCCTCATCCTCTGTCATAAGGAACGTGAGGCACGCGTTTCCTTGGGTCTGCACATCAACATTGTGCACCTAGGGTTCTCTTGTTCGCACCTATAATACTTTTTTTTCCCAAATGATTGCATTTTCATTATGCTCTCTTCCCAACTCATCTCCAAATCCTCCTAAGGAGTGTCCACACTCGGTGGCTATCATGCAAGGCCTTACATCCTCCCGCACCTAAAGTTGTTGGCATCCCAACAACATACTGAAAATATGTCATCTCGAACATCTACTCGAACTTGTGCCTCCATTGCAGCCAATCCTTATGGAACCCTAAATTTTCTTGTCAAATGGAAACCACAAATTTCGTTCAAAGTGGAAACACCAAGTTTCCACAAATCAATGCAACTACACTACACACAACTCTGCATGATCTAGTAATTGAGTGAATGTTGTCGCTTCACCTAACTCCAGGGATAAACCTTACCGAACAATGCTCCACTATCTTTTCACGATATTGCTACTTAGATGTTGTCTGCTTCTATTATTGGTATTGATTCCTACTGCAACTGACTGCTCCCAATTTTACTTCAAAATTTTTCCTAATTTTTGAACTCTTCGTGACTCACTATTGCGATTTTCTATCAAGCTACCTCTTCGCAATCCAACACACCAACTATTTTCTTCACTGTGAAAAAGTCATGTCGCCTCCCTCCAAAGTGAGAACACCACAATACCTTCCTCTCAATAATGCATATCTACAAGTCTATGACAAGACCTCTTTGCAAGGTGCCCAAGAACACATTGTCTTCCTCCTAGCAGTATGTGAACTCTTTTGTCTTCAGGTTGAATAAAATGTACCTAATATCCTCCACCTAGGCTATTGGTATACATAGTGTCATACTTATTCTGTGTGCGCAGGTACCTCAACACCATCTTGACTTCCTTTAGTCTGCATCCTAAATCCTATAGTCCTTCTACACATAGTTTTATTTTTATTTTCTAGCATGTCCTTTAGGTATAGGACTAGCCTATGTTCTAAGAAACTACGACCCTAAGGAATCTAAGCGGCCAAAATCACCAATGGATTTCACTCAACCTGGGCCACACCAACCCTTAACATGGATGGATTTTTTTGGGTATCTCCTCCCAACATATGCAATTTTCAAACCTTAGTTGCCTTAAATAATGAAACCCTCTAAATGAAACCGCGCTAGTGATATTTAATGTCATTATTTACTTAGTTGAAATTCACATATCTCCATGGATTTCCTACAAAATTTACCAATGGCTACGAGGTGTCAGTCTTCCTTATGCACTTCTTCTACATATTACTCCAAGACTAGCTCTGTGAGTGCCTCCACACATTGCTCTATCTAAACAATTAGATTTTTTCCAAAATTTCTTCTTCCAACCAATCTATCTCAACCCCTTCAAAATTATGTTGGAAGCATGGCGACTCAGGCTGCATCTCCTTTGTGATGTCTTTGGAAAATGTTTCGATGGGTGACCTCAACTCATCCTCACACTCTTTCTTTTGACAGTGCATGTTCCAAAAAAAATCTATCTTCTTTGAGATAGAATTGATTGATATCTCCACTATTTTCAGCCTTCATTTTTCCTTGGTCGATCCTCCCAAGTTGACTATGGCCAAAATAACCCCTCGTTTTTTCTACACGTCACAAGGTCTACCCACACTTTCATTGACTCCCTTAATCAACTGGATCAGAGATATCTTGGGTATTTGTCAAAGCTTCCTCTTTGTCATCATGGGAATATTCATCCAAGAACACCATGCATCTTGTATGTAGGAGTGGAACTGCCTCGAAAAATATGAGATATTATTACCTCAAGACTAATGCATGATCATTCAAGGTAGAAATCGTTAAGTCCCAATTGACCAACCAACTTCGAAATATAAAACGTACATAATGGAACACCACAATTTTCAGTTTCTCTCTTGATTTGACCACCTTGAATATGGTCATGTTGCTCTCATACTTACAATGGAACGACTTCACAATATGATCACTCACAAAGTTGTTATTTTCACTAGTGTTCACCAAAGTAGCCACCTTCAACCCATTGATCATCACATCCACAAAGAAAATTCCTTCTCCTTCACTTTAGAAAAAATTTCTGAGGCCTCTATCCTTGAACTCATCTAGACATGCTACCAAAATTTCCATCACTTCCAACATCTCCTTTGAAGGTGTGGGAATTTGGAATAATTCCATCCCGGTGGAAAGATTCTCATCTACCTATTGCACTCGGTCTTATTCCAACTGTTCCAACTTAGTCTCGGTTAGACAGTTTGTTGCGAAGGGGTTTTCATTGCAAAGGAAACACTAAAAAAGTCTTCCTCTGCTATCAATAAGCTTCTTATGTATTGCAATGTATCCTCTGTCTTGAGCATCCTCCTTACAGAGTGACTCCAACCTTGGAATCTCCCTAGATTCCATTCCTTCAAAAAATACCCTCATTTCATCGTTGCATAATTTCGATTTTCCTTGATCTCGCACATATTCTTCAATCCTTCTCGCAGTCGTTCCATGTTTTGATTCACAACATTCATTCTATTCTACCATATTACATTAGCATAGGAGTTTTGTCGTGGAATATCAAGTGTCCTCTTCGATCCTTCCCAACACTGCATCAAACTTCGCTTAGCAATTTCCATCATGTCTTGTAATTCGTGCATGACTTCCATCTCTTGGTTTTGGATCACATCGCACAACTTTTCTACATGCATACAAACTTATATTACAATTCAAATCTTCACTTAACTCCCCAACTATTTACTACACAAAGAAACCAATGCAGTCAAGTGTTCACAACTCGTTCTAACAATGCACCTCAAATGGTTACTCCTCGAAGACAAGTTCATGTTGCTTCCCCAGCTATGTCTCTCAAGTTTGTGGACACTGCAACTAACAAAACCACTTCACAACTATTCACCCAACTTTATTGTCATTTTTAGATTCATTCTTCCTATCAGGTGGAGCACCCTACTTGTCAAGTTAGTTGAGACAACAACCGAAAGTTCATTCAATCCTAACTCTATGATGAGATCTATGATCATAACTGCGACAACTCCTATGACAAGTCGTACGAGTATCCTCCTTGCATAAGTGCTCGGTTCACACCACTAACTTTTCACCTAGTCTTTTCATTATGTGCACATAGGTTGTTATGATCCAACACCTTAAAATTGATAAAAAAAATCAATAATTAGAGTCCACTTCAAGGGGGAAACCTTATTTTACAATATGCTCACTTTAGAATACAATAGGAGATTAAATAAGATGATCCTAATACTATATTTCCTTGATATATATAATATAAATTGGGGTACAATTATGATGAAAGGGTGCAATGAAGGGTTCTAGCCAACCTACACCTATAATACTAAAAATGTAATAATTCAATATCTAGGGCTTATTAAGGGGTTTTATACATAAAATGGGGATTTGTCTAGGGATTAAGATGCCCCTCCCCTTAAAACAAGTTTTTTTCTCAACACTTGAATAACCACACGTGTTTCTGCATGAAGAACGCATATTCCCACATCACGTCCTGCACTAGTGGGTTCTTCCATTGGGTGAGATACTTTGTAATTGCTCGATTTCTCAATTGCTTAATTCTTGTTTCAAGGATTTTTATGGATCTAGTATGATTTCCCTTCTTCATTGATCTCTTGTAAAACATTTTGGACTAGGATCTTGTTGTCGATCACCTTATTTAATAAAGAAACATGGAAGACTGGATGTCCACGTGAAGATGGAGGCAACTCCAATTTTTAATCCATACTTCCAATCC
>ML837024.1:4652-17335 GCA_009831015.1 Picea engelmannii | reverse complement strand
TTGTACGTTCATTTGAAGAAAAGTGAGTAGAGAAGACTCACCTTCTAGTTGGTTGTTCTTCCGTATTGGGTTTCCAAGGTTATATCTTGTGTTAATTTGTGGATTGTGTGTGGGTATTTATTTATGTTCTATATTTTTCTCATTTCAACTATTTCATACATTTTAATTAGAAAACCAGTAATTAAATAATCTAAGATCTAAAGGAAATTAACCTTCATAGTAAATATTTCAGTATTTTATTAGATCTCTTGTGACGAGTTGTTCAGTGGAATATCCATGAAAATTTACAGATCATAATGGTATCAGAGCATATTTTCTTGGGGTATTTGTGGAAATTTGTGGGGATCTAGGAATTTGTTTAAGAAGAAAGTCAAAGAACCCTAATCATGGTCGATGAGTCTATTCATAACAACCCTCAAGATCTAGTAGATGAGATATTTGTGAGGTTGGAAGATCAAGTTGCTAACATATTTTTCAATTTGTCCCTCCTAATGGCGGCTCTAGAAAGAAAGCTTGGAATTTTTAGATAATTTGGAGGCTTAAACTCATAGATCAGATCAAACAAGAAACCTGGGGGATAACGAAGACCTAGAAAAGGAGTAAAGAAAAGAACCTGAGAAAGATAAGTCAAGTTCTAGTACCGTAAACCTTTTATAATATTTATTCAATATAAAATATAAAATGGACATAAATCTGTACCAAGGTGAGATCAATTCATTAGAACTGAATGATTGGTTTAAACAACTAGAAGTTTATTTCATCATTGACCATATAGATGAATAACAAAAGATATCATTTTTCAAACGAAAGTTAGATGAAAGTTAGAGGGACATGCTTTAACCTGGTGGGAAATCCATATGAAAAAAATGAGGTTATAGGGTGATCCACCAATAACTACGTGGGATGAAAGTAAAACCCTCATCAAGTCCCAATTCTACCCTATCGAGTATGTATATGACCAATGGACCCGATGGCACTACTTCACGAAGAAGTAAGGGAAGATTGTACAAAAATGCACCATCAAGTTCAAAAAGATGGCCATAATGCCGGGTATTTCTCCCAAGAAACCATATGTACTCATCAAGTATAATCAACATATCCATATATGAAATCAAGTGATTATTTTCAAGCCAAGGACAATGAATGAGGCATGTGTACATGCACAATATTTGGAAAACATTGGCCACAAAAAGGGCAGTCAAGCAGTTCCAAGCCATAAGAGCACTAGGAATATTCCAAGGAGGGGAATAATAAGTGGAAAGGAGGAAAGGATAATAATGTGGAATCCAATGCTCATCAGAGGAAGGATCCTAGAAACCATTGTAACCATTGCAATATTTTTGGGCACACTGAGAAAAAATGTTGGAAACTACATCCAGATTTGAAACTGAAGAACAACAAGAAGGATGCAAAGAAAAAGAATCTTCTAGCCACGAATTCAAACAATTAAGTTGAAAGAAACTATGATGTTGATGAGAATATTGTTTGCACATCAGTGTACTAAAAGGACGTGAATCTAAGTATCCTTCGTCACCAAGAAGAGAAGGATATGAACAAAATCTTCCACATCCATATCCATTTCAAGAAGACCAAGATAAACACCCTATTCGACTCTAGTTAATAGGATAATCTCATATCAGTGTATTTGGTCAAAAAAATTTGATTCAAGGTTTGCAATCATCCTAGCCCATATCCATTGGGATGGGTAAAAAATGATGCAAAGATCAAGGTAATGAAATAGCGTAGGATTAAATTTGTTATAAGTGTTGATTTTATTGATGAAGTGAAATTGGACATAACACTCCTTGACATATGTGGAGTAGTGTTTGGAAAACCCTACATGTATAGGAGGGATGCAATATTCATGCGGAGAGAAAAATAATACTAACTAATCAAGGGTGGGAATTCATACATCATCAAGGTGCATAAAGGAAAGTCAAAGATATCATTGGTAAGTGACAACCAAGACAAGAAGTTGATTGGTTCCAGTAAGAAATATGTTTTAATTTTCTTAAGAAAAAATGAAACTGAGAATGAGTCAATAAGAGTAAAGGAATCCCTAGTAAGGTGTACTAAAGAGAAAAAACATCAGTTTTAGGAGTTTCTATATGAATATATAGGAGTGTTCCAGGAGCCTAAAAGGATACCACCCAAGAGGGAAGTGGAGTGCAAAATACACTTATTTCCCTACTCCACATTATAAAATATTGGGTTGTATAGACATACCGTTCTAGAAGTAAATGAAGTGAAGAAGCAGTTGCAATGCATGTTTGAGAAGGATGTGATTCGAAAAATCACTTCACCTTGTGGGTCACCTATAATAGTTGTACCAAAGAAGGATGGGACTTGGTGAATGTGTATCGACTACAAAGCATTGGAAAAAACTACACTAAAAAATCGGTACCCTCTGCCCAAGATCAATGATTTGTTATATCATTTGCAACACAAAATATTTCACCAAGTTGGATCTCAAATTGAGATACCACCAGGTAAACATCAAGGAAGAAGACACTTCGAAGAGTGCCTTTAAGACAATCCAAGGTTTGTATGAATGGTTGGTCATGCCATTTGTTTATGTAATGCACCAACCACATTTATTAGACTGGTGAATGATGTGTTATGCCCATATATAGATTCATTTGTTATAGTCTATTTGGATGATATAATAGTTTATAGTGCTACCTATGAGGAACACATCTCACATCTCATGCAGGCATTAGAGACTCTAAATAAGTACTAGCTACTTTCTAACCTCAAGAAGTGTGAGTTTGCTCAGTAGTATTTGGTGTATTGGGGGTATGTGATTGATGAAGGGGAGCTCAAGATAGATCTCGCAAATATGGAGGACGTCATGGAATGGCCTATTCCTACAAATTTCATTGAAGTTAGGATTTTTATTGTAGAAACACGATACTTGCAGAAGTTCATATCTTCTTTTTTAGAGGTAATTTCACCACTCCACACCATAAGAGTAGAAGGATTTCGATGAGTTGAAAAGAAAGATCGGTCAAGAAATAGTTCTCACATTACAAAACTTTCAAAATCCTTTCGAAGTGGAGAAAAATGAAAGTGGGTATGCCATGGGAGAAGTTTTGATGCAAAGATGAAGGATTATATGCTAGCATTCTAAAATATTTCATGGGGAATTTTTCAACTACCCTACCTATGACAAGGAACTTTATACCTTGGTTCAAGCTATCAAGAAGTGGAAGCATTATCTTATGGGAAAGGATTCCATCATTCAAGAACATCACCAACTACTACATTATTTGTAGGGCCATATTAAGCTAAAGAAAACTAGACATTACAAGTGGATGGGGCTTTTACAACAATTTCATCTAGTCATCAAGTATAATAAATGCAACAAAAATAAGTTGGAAGACATGCTTTCAATAACACCCACAATATAAGAGATTAAGGATTTTGGGAACTCTAATGCACATGGATTCTTTTACCCATGATGCATATTGTTAACACTCTGTAAATTTGTTTGGCTGAGAAGACAAATGACAGAGGTAGCCTACATACCAACTTTAAGACTAGAAAATAGCCTTTCCAACCTAGAGAGGGATATCTTTGAGACTTAGTCTCTAACAAATAATGACTTTGAATCGTCGCCTAGGTTTATTCTGTTTGTGAAATGTTTCTGGTTCCGCTGGCAAGGAAATACATAACCTTGGGCCATGGATTCAACTTCCAGGAAGTGAGAGAAATAAATGACTTGGTAACTAAAAATTTGAGAGGATAAAGGATAAGAAGGCAATGGTCTATCAGTTCAAATGTCATTGTGTGTGGCGAAAGAAAAAGTACATAAAGCAACTCAGAGAACCATTGATGATGAATTCTAAATCACTTAGAAGAAAAAAAGGAGTTTAAATGGTGAAGTCTAAAGCACCGCACGATGAATTCTAGACTTATTAAATGTTCCAATTTAAACAGAGTAAAGACATGGATATACAGAAAAAAGGAAGTACATACATAGAAGAGATCACAATACATCAAACCACCACCATTAGAATCTTTTAGTCAAAGCCTAAGGACTTCTACATTATATTTCAATCGGGTTCGAAAATTAATTCAATAGTCTACTGTCTACACTACTTTGTTGACCAACCTGGCTTACATTGAAAATATGCAATATATAGAAAAGTTTTACCCTTGGGTTGCCATGCTCCAAACTAATATTCCTAGAATTTTGGTTCTGGTTATTCCCTACCAGGTGACCTTTCGAATAGGACTTACTAAGAATGGAAACCCAACTGCACCCAATCATGTCATAACCAACGTCTTTATCATGATCGTTCAAATATTAGTAATATTTGATCATTAGGAGGTGATGCATCGATGTTTCTCCTTTGAGTGGTTACCCAAATGATCGAGCACACTGTCATAATTCTTCCACCCAGTGTAACGGGCTTTGGTTTCTTCCGCGCGATCATTGGTTGTAGTATGCATGTGGCGAGTTAGTATGGTGGATGACTGTGGGTTGTCGCTCATGTTGTCCAAATGGGTTGACGGTTGGGGGGCGCTACACATCTCCTTCAAAATTTTCATGCCTTCCTCCTACACTTTTCCTTCTCGATAGGTGGGTTATAATGTCTGCACAATGTATGTCCACCATGCGGTACCCATCAGATTCCTTGTTTCTCGACAGGAAAGAAGACACGAGGGGAGAGAAATTTCATTCCATGTTCAAAAAGACAAAAATGGGGTCAGGAAAATCATGTCTCTAACCTCACCTGCAATCTTAATACTCTAAGAATTCTCCTAAGAGACCATGTTCACATTCTTCGCCTATCTCTTCAAGACCATGTTCCCTTTTAGCTTCATTTGAGCACTGAAAAAAACCACACAAACATTTTCCATGGCTGGTCCACATTCCTTGAAGTGCTCCACGATTATTTCCTCTGACATCCTCTGCTCCTCGCACAACTAAATGATCAGATCCTACACTTCTCTGAGTTGTTTCTTGAGCCAATTCGCATTCCCTTCTTGCCTCTACGACGTTGTAGTTTCGACAGTCTTTTCCACTAACTTCTGTCTCAATTCTTTGTTCTCATGGTACAATTCATAAATAGGGAGCTTCACTTGCTTCAATTGTTGCGACGACTCCTGAACCTCCATGCTTTCAGTTCCCGACCTTCTCCGTCTTTCAATGATTCCTCGACTTGAACATTCAACAGGTTCTATATGAACAACCCACATGAGTAAATTTTCAACAACATATTGGGTGTGTGGTTCGTTTGGAACCTAGGTCTCCTCGGGCTTCTTGATCAACCTTGATGTGCCCCTTTTTCAAGGTACTGGCTATTGAGATGACAAGTCTTCTACTGTCTTTCCTTTTCTTCCAGCCCCCTCTATTCTTGCCTCTGCACTGTGAGATGTTGTTTCCCATGTGGGTAGAGGGAGGTCTCCTTTGGGGTCCCTGGGGATGTCGGATGAAAAATGAAACGAGTCCCAATATTTTCCCATCCGTCTCAATTCTTCGACTACTAAAAAATTAATTAATGATATATGGAATAATTTCTTCTTCGTCTAGTATTCTTCAGCCTAGACATTGTTCCCCATCCATCCTAGGCTTTGGTGCAAGAAGAAAGGTAAGTTCAAAGGCTTTTTCCGTATGAAATGAATCACCATCCTGATGTGATGTCGATATATTCTGTCAGACCTTCTTTTAGAGGTGAAATACCTTCTAATCACCTTCAGGAGCTTCTGAAAATGTTCCTGTAGATATTGACTCAGAACACCCGCTCTTATTTTCCCATTCAGGTAGTTCATCTTGATTAATTATTCATAGAATAATACATCTAAAGGAATGCCCTTAGACCACCTTTCACTTGGAATGTGATTCCTGAAATGATCGAACATAATCCAATAAATATGAGAGTGAAATGTTCATGCAGTTTCATGTTGTATCCTTGGATTTTCTCGCAATAGTGCATACATATGACCTGTTCAAAATATGCCCTAACATTCATATCTTCATTGACTAATGCCAAGTCCTAAGGTTCGGTCCTCATTGCTCTGCCACTTTGCGCCTTCTTCCTTATGTCTTGGGATGTTGTCATGGAAAAAATTCATTTGTTTTGTGCACAGGTGGTAATGAAATATGACACCCTTGTCGCGCGGAAAATGGAGAATGATGTGCTTCACAGAGACCTATCAGGGTGGCAGTAGTGGAAGTTTTGCGCGACAAGAAAAAATAACTCTAGATTTTACTCCGCGGATGCCATGTGCTATGAAGAATTTAGTCATAGAAATAGGTTGATACTGAGATAAATGATAACATAGGGCTCATCGCAGTAGGGAAGCGTGAAAAAAAATTTGGGGGTGGAGGCAAGGCGTTGCAATGCTGGTGGCGAGCCAGGGAAATCAGACACAGAAAACAATTCGACACGACACAAAAAGACTCCAGGGAAGAAAGGGTTGACTATGAGAGGAACTATCGCCCGACAGACTAGCTCGAGGAAAATTCCAACAGGCTTCAAACCATGACTGAAGATGAAGGATACACGTCAATATTAACTGAACAGGTTCACAACATAGCTGATGGAAATCAACCCTCTCACAACGAAAAGTCTCAGGACTTGCAGGAAAGATAAAAAACAATGCACAAACTCAGTTGGTAAAAGATAAACATCCAGGGTGATTGGTATTTATAATTCAATGGGAGATGAATGGAATCATGACAGAGGACATTGAATCCATGGTGATGAGAATTTTTTAAACATGTTTAAGATTTTTGCAGCACAATCGCGTGACAAGTACACTTCGAAGTGTGAAAAGTACAAATGTTAAGAGTTGTAGAGTATACGTGATATGAGCACCGTGATTTCTTAACCTTTTTAACTTCATAATGACGTGACGATAGTCATTATATCTGTCGACATGACCTTTAATATAACAACTTGCCTTGACCTCTGGCATGTAAATTCCCTTTTTCTAACAAGACCCGACCTTTTGGGAAAAATACCTTTACAATTCACACATGTTTAATTATGACGCCCCTTCCCAACTCCAAGGACCAAACCCGCCACTTTTTGACTTCGACCCATTCATTGTTCAGTACCTGACCTCACATGCTTCAACACCTGAACCATGACTTATCTAGGACTGACTCTAACTGAAAAAATGACGGTGCTAACAACTGGCTCCAATGGGGATGCTATCCTCCTGGTGAGATGGAAAAGAACAATAGACCAGGTGTCTGACCATTGGGATTTATTTTATTTGTAGACTCTAAAACAATGGAAAATACTCACTCTAGACCTTCTTGACATAGTCACGATCAAAATCAGCATAAACTTAGGGCCTTCACTTCCGTCTTCAATTTTCTGCTAACTACTGACTCGAAACGTCTTCTTTGAAAACATAAAAAATGGCTATTTACAATGACATGAAAGACTGAAACAGACCATACTAAACTGGATAATGTTTAAGGAACTTGCCATTCACAGGTCCCCCGCCAATGAGTTCTCCATTAAACTCTTGTAGCAAGTACGTGTTGTTCCCGTGATACGCGATAATCTTGAATGGCCCCATCCAAATATTATCAAACTTTCCATGTTTCCCTTTGTCTTCATTCGTCACATCCCACTTTAGCACTAGATCATTTACCTTGAAATCCTCCTACTTAGTGTGCTTGTCAAAAATCTTCTTCATTCTGTCTTGGTGAAGCTATGATCGATTGAAAACGTTTTCCCTCATTTGTTGTGCATGAACCAATTGGTTTATCCTCCTCTGAGCATCGTTTGGTTCGACTTCTTTCTCTTGCAACAACCTCCGGACTAGAAATCCCAACAAGGTGGGGAAAACTGCCTCTGCACCATATACACTTTGGAAAGGCAATGTGGAGATGGCCTTTTTGGTAGTGATTCTGTTATCCCATAGCATGTAGATAATATTCTTGTGCTAGGCCTTCTTGTTGTCCTGTAGGAGATTTTTAATAATCCTTGTTAAAATTTTGTTGGATGATTCTGCCAATCCATTACTCTGTGGGTAATAAGCCGTATAATTTCCCACTGTTATGTTGTAATCGTTACAAAACTTCTCCATATTCTTGGACTTGAACATCGCTGCATTATCCATGATGATCTTGACAGGGAAACCGAACCTAGACAAGATATTGGTCTCCAAAAACTGAATGATGATTGTGTCAGTGGATTTCCTTGTGGGGACCACTTCAATCCATTTGGTGAAGTAGTCTGTGGCCGTTAGTATCCATCTATTCTGAGCTGAGGATGGAGGATGTATTTCTCCTATAAAATCTAGACCCCATTACATAAACGATGCTTCGACAGAGATAGGTTTTAACAACAGGGGTTGCATCTTTCTTTGAGGGTTCTTCCTTTGATTTTCCCTTATCCGTTGCATTCCTGGATGAATTATATTTCTTTGGTTGGATTGAAGAAGGAGTATTCATCTAGGATTCCTTTGTGGGATTTGTCTCCGAAGGTTCTGCAAACGTCTTTTTACTCCCGAGGTTATATTTCTTTTGAAACTACATGATTGCGTTGTGATATCCCTTCCTGAAATCCTTGTTTTTGAAGAAAATGTGTCATCAGTCTCCAACATAAAACCATCATTGGAGTCCATGAATTGATCGTGCTCTCCCTTTGTTAAGAAAACATGTTTATTCATATCGTCACAGCAATGCATTTGGTCTTTGATCATCTGATCAAATTCTTCACTTCCATAGTTTTTTTGGAAAGGAGGTCTTATATGTTGATCACCTTGATCTCTCTGGTCCCTTTGCCTAATATGCCGAACTGGAGCCCTTCTGAAGTTTTGATTTCTAGGCTGGAAATCGTTTTTCTCCATGGTGGTGGGATTGTTCCCCATGGACATCCTTTCCATAAGATTCTCCATAGTTCATCATCAAATTGAACTTTTCGTTTGACGATCAGGACATAGAGGGCTACACGTCTCCTTAGGGCTTCTTCCCATTTCTAACAAAATTTTGTTTGATTTTTCTCGATGCCATCATATTTACTTCGATGTAAATTGCATCACTCATCATAACACCTAAATTATTATATCTTCTTTCTCTCAGCAGTAAGGCGAAATCACTGTCAAAGGAATCATCATATCAAAGTTGAGTAGCTTCGGGAGGTAGTTTGACTTCCGTGGGGATTGAGTTATAAAACTTCATGAATATAGCCAAAAAATCTTGCACCGTTTCCTCTGGTGATCTTTTTATGTTGTTATACTGAGTTAGTAATTGCGGAGGATTCTTTTTATCACACCATATGGCAAGAAACAACGTTTCAAACTCTACAAAATTAGGGATGCTCACTGCTCGAAGGGATTTGAACCATTTTATGACCTCTGCTGAGAGGCTTTGCACAAACAGTCTCTTTTTTGCGTCCTCATGATCGACCTCTTCCAGGTCAAAAAATCATTAAACCAATCCAAATGCTTTTGGGAAAAATCATTTCCTTCAACATCATATAACTTGATCCTCTAATTATAGTTTTGGGAAAAATCATGTAGTTGGGATGGTAAGGAAAGAGGGGCGAATCTGGCCGCCATAAATCTAGGAGGATGGTTTGAGTGGGGATTATAGTAGCCCGCGGGGGTTTAGTCAGTATTACATATTGGAACCTCTTCTCGTCGAAGACTATTTCATCCAAGAAAGATTATGATTTAGACCTAAACAGAGTTTGTTCAGACAATGTATTGAAGACAAGGTCCTCGATGCTTTGTACTCCATCCTTTAGTAGAGATAGGTTTTTGTCCAGGAAATAGAACAGGTCTGGTATCTTCTCCTTCTCTTTGCAAAATAATTTTTCGGGATTGGACACGAGTGCTATAGGTTTTGGATCAGGGTTGGCTCTGGTATAAACTTTATTTGGAGCCAGGTTTACCGATTCTTACTAGTCTATGCTACTGGTCTTGTTCATTGGAGTTGCTAGGGTAAAAAAGGTTTTCAACCAACATAAACTTCTGACCCACTATTACTTTCGGGGGTCAAAATGATCGCTTTACTTGCTCTCCCAGGGAAATTTTTATTCAATTATGTCCTCGACAACGACGCCAATATGTTAGCACTCTATAAATTTGTTTGGATGAGAAAACAAATGACATAGGTAACCTACAGACCAACTTTAATACCATAAACTAGAATTTTCGACCTAGAGAAGGCTCTCTCTCAGACTTAGTCTCTAAAAAATAATGACTTTGAATCGTCAGCTAGGTTTATTGTGTTTGAGAAATGTTTATTGTTCCGCTCGCAAGGAAATACAGAACCTTGGGCCATGGAGTCAACTTCCAGAAAGTGAGAGAAATAAATGACTTGGTAACTAAAACTTTGAGAGGATAAAGGCTAATCAGGAAATGGTCTTTCAGTTCAAATGTCATTGTGTGTGGTGAAAGAAAAAGTACATAAAGAAACTCAGAGCACCATTGAGGATGAATTCTAAATCACTTAGAATAAAACACATGAGTTTAAATGGAAAAGTCTAAAGCACCGTGCAATGAATTATAGAATTATTAAACGTTCCAATTTAAATAGAGTAAAGACATGGATATACAGAAAAGAAGAAGTACATACATAGAAGAGATCATAATACATCAAACCACCACCATTAGAATCTTTTCGTCAAATCCTCAGGACTTATGCATTATATTTCAATCAGGTTCGAAAATTACATTCAATAGTCTACTATCTACAATACTTTTCCAACCAACCTGGCTTACATTGAAAAGATGCAATATATAGAAAATATGTGCCCTTGGGTTGCCATGCTCCAAACTACTACTCCTAGAATTTTGGTTCTGGTTATTACATGCCAAATGACCTTTCGAATAGGACTTACTAAGAATCAAAACCCAACTACACCCAACCATGTCATAACCGACATCTATATCATGATCATTATAACATAAGTAAGATTCGATCATTAGGAGGTGATGCGTCAGTGTTTCTCCTTTGAGTGGTTACCTGAATGATTGAGCACACTATCAAAATTCTGCCACCTAGTGTAACGGGCTTTGGTTTCTACCATGCGACCATTGGATGTAGTATTCATGTGATGAGTTAGTATGGTAGATGACTCTGGCCTGTTGCTCATGCTTTCCAAATGGTGATGATGGTCGGGGGGGGCTACGCATCTCCTTCAAAACCTTTATGCATTCTTCCTACACTTGTCCTTCTCAATAGGTGGCTTAACAACATCTGCGCGACGTATGTCCACCATGCAATACCCATCATATTCCTTGTTTATAGACAAGAAACAAGACACGAGGGGAGATAAATTCCATGACACGTTCAAAAAGACAAAAATGGGGTCGGGTCAATCATGTCGCTAGCCTCACTTGCAATCTTAATACTCTAAGCATTTTCATAAGAGACCAATTTCATCTTTTCAAAGTCTTCACCTGTGTCTGCTAAGACCACATTCCCTTTTAGCTTCGTTTGAGTACTGGAAAGAGCCACGCAGACTTTTTCCATGGCCGGTCCACATTCCTTGAAGTGCTCTGCGATTCTCTCCGCTGACATCCTCTGCTCCTCACACAACTGAATGATCACATCCCACGCTTCTCTGAGCTATTTATTGATCCAATTCACATTCCCTTCTCGCCTCTGCGATGATGTTTTTTCGATAGTCTTTTCCACTAACTTCTTTCTCAATTATTTGTTCTTTTGGTACAATTCGACAATAGTGATCTATGCTTTCTTCAGCTGTTGCGATGACTTCTAAACGTCCATGCTCTCAGTGCTAGGCCTTCTCCATATTTCATTGATCCCCCGGCTCGAAACTTCAATGGGTACTAGTGCCTGAACAATGTGCATGAGTAACTTTTCAACAACAAATTGGGTGCATGGTTCGTTTGGAGCTTGGGTCTCCTGAGGCGTCTTGATCAACCTTGTCCTGCCCATTTTTCGGTGTACTGGTTGTTGGGATGACAAGTATTCTACTGTCTTTCCTTTTCCTGTATCCCCCTCTATTCTTGGCTCCACATTGCGACATGTTGCTTCCCTCATGGGTAGAGGGAGGTCTCGTTTGGGGTCCCTGGGGATGTCAGCTGAAAACATAAACGAGTCCCATTATTTTCCCAGCCGTCTCGATTCTTCGACTACTAACAACTTAATCAATCATATATGAAATAAGTTCCTCTTCGTCTAGTCCTCTTCAGCCTCACTAATACATATTGTAAAAATTCCAAAGTTTTATTTGCGGTGTTATGGACAAAATTGTCCATATTGTCGCAAAATAGAGGAAATTTAAAAAATAAAAAAATCATGTTGCCTGATAACGTTGGTCTTGCCACGTTGACGTCTCTCTTGCCACGTTAACGTCTCTCTTGCCACGTTAACGTCACTCTTTCCACGTTTTCCACTGGAACGTCTCTCTTTCCACGTTTTCCACTGGAACGTCTCTCTTGCCACGTTTGTGAAGATATATGTCTCAATTGTGACGTTTTGGAAACTAGGTTCTTCACATAGCCAGGTAGAATTTATGGTTTTCATGTGCCCATGCTTGCAATTCTTTGTTGGATTATTGCCTCATTGAAACATCCATATGCATTATGCCATAGTCATTGGTTCCAGATCAATGCCCTTTTGAATTCATGTGTAGATATGGCCCCTATATGGTTGAGGTCTCAATAGCTCATACATGTATGTCATATCGAATTTGTCCTCCACTATTAATTTGTTTTTTCAAGATAAATAATCACCT
>ML837023.1:36554-49650 GCA_009831015.1 Picea engelmannii | reverse complement strand
ATCTTTAGATAGGTAATAATGTTCATCCTTCATTGTGGTGATGAAGGTGTATCCGTGAAGGATACAAATCGTGATAGTTTATTTTTCCTCCGCCACGACCTTTGCACTACCTTTGCTACACCTATTGCCTTTTGTACATGGTGCAAACCACTACATACTATATTGAACCTATATTTAGCTCTTGATCAGTGATACAAGAGCATCTCTCCACATCATCCAGCCAGCCAGCCACGTCAACGCTCATGAATTCAAGGATGAAAGGGAGGCGCATCCTCATTTAATATTTGTAATGAATGTAATTTAAATGGTTTTAGGCTGTTGAGACATGGAAATCTGTGCCTTTGAGCAGGATGTAGTTAGGTAGATCATATTTAACGCAAGATCGACTGTGATCTAGATCCAGATGCTGGACTAGACAACCATTTATTGTAATTGAATAGAGTAGGTAGACCTGGAGGGAAGCGCTTGATGATCCCCTCAGGTAAAAGAGATTTTGAGATCTCATTTTAAGTAAGTCAAGTTGTTGTAGTTGAGACGAGAAGAGGAGAGCCAGAGAAAGCTCAGGAACAACTTTGTAAAATACAAGGATTTTCCATTGTTAATATAAACAAAGCATTTTTTCCTGCATGATATTCTGTGTTATATGGATGTCTGTGTGTGTGTTCTTTCATATGTTGTGAATGTGTGTGTTAGTGCATTTGTAGGGAGTTTGTGTGATTTCAGGTGAAGGTCTTTGAGGTTTCATGCCAGGAGGGCGTGACAGAGTACTGCGGGCTCTAGATACTGGTGCATAGAGGATGCACTTCTGAACTCTGCGGAGTCAGACAAAGACGTGTTGCGGCACAAGACTGAAGTCAACAACCTAGGAGGAAGACCTTTGAGGTTGTTGAACACCTCAAGAGGCAAGGTTGTGTGAGAAGAGACAAAGTTGCAGGCATAATTCTGCTGTGAATTTTGTAGAGCTCTGCCAAGTGGTCATTGAGCATACGCACGGGTTGCGTTGGAGAAGAACTCTGCTAAGAGTTAGAAGAAGAAACTAGAATCACTGAGGATTCTGAGAGCTCTTCCAGGTGGGCATTGAGCAGGTGAATTTGTGCACAAGAGAAGAAGACAGAACTGCTGAACGTTCTGTGGAAGAAAACACTCTGCCAAGTAGGCATTTGAGTCTGTGTGCAGATAGGCACAGGAGAAAAGAACTCTTTGAGTTATGGAGTTGAAGGAAGAATCCAGTAAAGGATCTTCACTGGGTTGCTGAACACCCAGAGAGACTCAGCAAGGAGTTGTTGGAGAATAAGGAAAAGCTCAGGAGAGACAGTGTGGTGTATGCACAAAGACTCTACAGGAGGTAGAGATCAAATCTTCAGATATCTGAAGAACAAGCTCAAGAGGAGTTAGCATTTTATACATGCAACGAGGCTCAAGGTAAAAGGAGCTCGCAAATTGAAAAGAAGCACAGGCTGAGGCCTTTTGAATCTTTGGAATTTATTCCAAGGTAAGAAAGAAAGTGCGCAAAAGCTCAGGTGAGAGCACAACAACCGTCAGATCGGCAGGTAAAGAGATCTGGACCGTTGAGGAGTTTACATCCAGAAGGATCTCAGGAGGAGCCTACAACAGGAGGAGATCGACATCCGTCGGATCTCATAGAGAAATCTCGTTAGCCATCGGATCGGGAGAAAGTTGCACAGAGTTTAGCCTCTGGAACAAGCGTAGAGAAGGAGAATAGACCTGAGTTGTCAGATCTGGAGCAGATACCTGTCAGCCGTTGGATCTGCGAAAGTTGCGAGGGAGTTAAGTCCTCGTGAGGAGGATAAGAAATCCCGACAAGGGGTGGAACCATCGGGATATCGGCACTCGGGAGATCAGGATTCTCGATGTTGTGAGAACTGAGACATCAAAAGTCTCAAAATTCTGACGAGAATCCGAGCCATCTGTCTGAGGAAGGACAAGTGGCAGCAATCGAGAGTCACTAGGAAAAGCCCCGACAAGGAGGCCATCTATCGACATATCAGGCATCGGGATATTGGAGATCCCGGGAGCAAAGAGTTCGTGCACTTTGAAATCGTGAAACGTGAAACACTGATCAGTGGGGAACAACTGTCAGCACAGTAGAGGAATGAGGAGTACAACTGGTAGGTCAAAGGTCAGAAGCCGTCGGAGGACCGACACGTGTCGAAAATCCAGAGGAAGTCAGGGATCGACATATCACGGGTTCCAAGAGCATATGCATGTTGATAACGTGAACCCCGAAACTGCGACGAGAGGTATGGCTGCAGTCATATGGTAGTGGTCACATTGACCAGAGCCTAGCCAGGAGGGCTAGCGCATAAAGGAGCACATCGCAAATCGGGAAATCGGGAATCCCGGGGACAAGGAGTCCATACCCTTCGATATTGTGATAGGGAAAACCCCGATGAGAGTTTCGACTACGGTCACAGGGACTGGTCACGTGGACCAGGAGTTGAGCCAGGAAGGATAGCGTGTGGAGAATCGACGCATCGGGGATGGATACATCGCGAGTCCCGTGGACATACGCGTTTCAGCATCGACAGGACCGAAACCCTGATGGGAAGTTTGACTGTGGTCATATGGAGGGTGGTCATATGGTGAGAGTATAGCTTGGAGGGGATAGCATGAAAAGAGCTCATTGGAGGATTGGGGAATCGAGAGTATAGTGACTCTTGACATCGAGAAGTCTAAAACCCCGAACCCTGATAGAGAGTCGGGAATAACCACAGTTAAGTGCAGAGGCCGTGACACGGTAAAGAAGGACCTGTGGATCATGTGTTTTACAGGGATTCCACTCCAAAATCTAAGGATCTAATTCGGCTCGAATAAGGGGATTAGGACGATCCTGTGAGCAGGAGAGTGCAACAAGGTGGAGGTAGTGTGGTCGCGATTTTTCTCTACTGTGTCAAGTGGTATCAGAGCTTCGACTATGTTTTTATACTTCAAGCAGAGAGGAGAAGGGAGGTGAAAGGAGACAGGGTTGTTGAGGACTCTGTAAGGACTTGTTTTCAGGTAGGCAATAGTCCATAGACAGTCAAGGAGGCTGTAGGAGGATGAAGCTGGAACACTTAGGGATGCAGAGTGACAGCGGAAGATCTGCCAAGGAGGCAGATAGACATAGCAAGATGGCTACTGAAGGCCAGAGGAAGAAGAGAAAAGTAGAAAAGCTTGCAGAAATGGATAGAGAAATGGATAAAGACCTCTATGAATTAAAGGAAGACATAGAGAGGCTAGAACTGTGGATGCGACAGGATAGGAGAAGGAGATGGATGCATGAATTTCCCATGGATAAGGAAAAAGAAAAATGGCTAGTCAAGCAGTTGATGGTCATGAGACAACACAGGTTGCTAAAGAAGTGGTTGAGGTATGCTGAAAACCTCAAGGCCACAAAGGAAAATATGGTTGAGGTATGTAAACCAGAGACTGAGAGAGGTCTCGACGATGAAGAATTTGAATGGGGATCAACTGAGGATCTCAAGAACTACCAGGAGGCAGAGAAGTAGAAATTACCATTTGCTAGGTATAGGCCAGAGAAATATGAAGAAGAAGTATGAGGCTTCAACACAAAGTCATGCCAGGACTAAACATGACTCACGTGACTATGAAGTACTATGGCATGGAAACCAAATACAAAAGAAGGATATGACTAGGATGCCAATGGAAGGAAGGCTCTACGACATAAAGTATGACACACTTATCGACAAGGAAGGTTAGTGTCGCAATTCAGTGGGGTCGATCCCAAGGCTAAATGAACTAGGAAACTGATAATGGAAAAAATGCAAGCAGGAAAAAATCTAGCATATATGGTAGCTTCTAGGTCAATACCTGTTAGAACGGATCGATACAATGATAAACTGTCACAGAAAAATGTCTCCAAGATCCTACATATAAGGCCAATAAAAATCATCCAGAAGTTAATAAATCCAATATAGATAGAAACTTCAGAAAATAACAGGTGTTATTGGATACAAAACTTGAAACAAACAAACATGGACTATACAATATCATACAAAGCACCGCACCACCTTGAGGCTCATGCATGGTAGTAGTTCAATTAGAGCCTAATGCTAGGATCTGAACAAGAGTCTCTTCGATAGTCAGCCTGGAAAGCCTCCCAAAAGGGAAGAAAACACAAACCATGGTGTAAGTCTTCTAACGGTATAGAAACCATAGTCATGGCTTCAAGGATAGTCTCATCGGAATAAAATTCAAAATCTGATAAATCAGTCAAAGGAGTAGGATTGACAGTTCCAAATGGGGAAGAAAACTGACAATATTCCATATGAATATGAAGGTTCTAGCCAGGACTAGAAGAGTCTATCAACAAAGAATCACAAGCACAAGGGCTTGAGGATCTACAAACAATGAGATCAGACTCGAAAGAAAAATCAAGATCACTCAGACCAAGTGGGGAAAGAAAGGGATCCAATTCCCCCATTGGATAAACCAATGGATTAATTACTGAGACCAAGTCTCATGAAGGAAAAAATGAGTCACGAACAAGTTCCTACTGAAGAGAAATTGAACACGAAGGATAAGACGCCACGTAATTTACATGTGGCAGTGTAGAGTCTACATGAATACTTTTTATATATAAAGGGGTAACTTGAACTAACGCTAAATTAGGATGGTGATTATCAGATGCTAACTGGTCGATAGTGAAAATGCTTCCATTGTGAGGGAAATCCATCACACGAAAGAGAGTAGACACTGCAACGTTCATAGCGTATACATAATCACACCCAAGAAGCATATTGAAATATAAYGGGCCTTKCACCACTATAACATATACAAGGAAAATATTACCACCTAATGAGATRGGAAACTGAGGAAGAATCCYSAAATATTCATTAGGACATCTGTCAAAATCCAACAACTCATGCAAAGCAGTCACAAGCTCAGGAGAACCCAAAGGTTTCCAATCCAAGAAGGATAAAATACTTGTAGAGTCTCCTTCATGTACAATACATCGATAAATGTTTGTTGAATTAAATTCAACTGTTCTTTTAAAAGGCATATAATAAGGAAGATGAGGCTCAACAAGGTCATTACAATCAAAGGAAACCATACTAGGACTTGAAGGCGGTATGATCGAAGTGGAAAAAATGTCCCCTTTTTCTAAAAGTACTGAACTGGAAATGCTAAAAACATAGTCGGTAGACACATCAATCCCTATCAGAAGAGTGGGATCATCCAAATATTGCATTGGGATGACCACTTTGGTAGAATCATCACTCTCCAACAAAAGAGTGGGATCAACCAAATATTGCATTTGCATCACCATTTGGTATACTCGACACTCTCTAAGAGAAGAGTGGGTTCGACTGAAGATTTCATCAAAACAACCACTTCCTCAACCAGTAGTTGAATATGTTGTGACACAACATGGTTTAAAGGAAAATCACCCTCGAAAATAAGAGTGGGGTCAGTCGAAGATTTCATCAGAACGAACACTTCATCAACCAAAGGATGAATACAATGTGAGACAAAATGGTCTGAAGGTTTATCACCCCCCAAAAAGAGGAGCGGGGTCGACCGAATCAATATATCCATTAGTATTGAGGAGAATATGAGTCATTAGATCATTTTATGTCTAGAACATATTCTAACCATCAGATTACACAACTACAAATGCATACTAAAGAAACACACTTTAGCCTAAGGAAATATTGTATCAAGTTTATCTTAGCTATCTCCTAAGTGTGTAAATACCCTAACATAGGCATGTGCAAAGATCTACCAATAAAATCATAGTTCTTCCCCTTTCTCTTTCTTTGAATAGATATATTTTAGACCACCTTCACCACTATTGTTGTTGGGACCAAAATCCCTATTTTGAAGATATTGTTGCAATATTGAGCCTAAGCCATTTCCCTCAATTAACATATGTGTTGTCCCCAACAATAAACCCAATTGTAATCTTCACTAATGGAGATTTACCTGTTCTTTATTCTTTTATTCAACTGACATATAATTTTTCTAGACACACATAATTTTGGTACCCTTGTGATCCTCTCTTGAAACGTGTTCAGTTAAATTGTCTTGATCTTCATCTAGGAATTCCTCTACCTTTAATGGATTGATGTTATCCTCAAAAACATTGGAGCACTCATGTTGGTTTCTTCTACCTGGATTCCACTTAGGCTATCCTCTTCTAGAAATCATACTTTACCAAGGGTCATTTATTGATGATCGATTGAGAAAAACTCTCTTGTAAATCGCTATGTAATATTTTTCTTTCGCATTAATAAATTGCTCCAAGTGCCCACGTTAGCGGGGTTCTACTAGGAACACACAACAATGCAATTCAAAGAAATGCAAACAACCCATTAATGGAGGAAAATCTACATGCAACACTAGTCTATTAAATTAACACTTAAAACATTACATCTCGGCCTCAATAGGGTCATCATCCTTTGCAAAAATATGGGCTATGCACCTCTCAAAATCCTTAAACTACCTATCAATTTAAATCTTGGTCAGGATTACAATGGGATTCATGAGATCTTCCTTCTTCCATTGTGTGAACTATCCTTTTTCTCCTATCTTTGTTTGAATTAATGATAATGAATGAGAATACCATTCCCCTGCATGCTGAATCTACGTTCATTGAAATCCCAAAACTATTAAAACAACCTCCTTGACAAATGACTATGGGGCCTCTCATGTATTTATCCACCATATCACTTATGACCAACTGCCACCTTAATTTCCTCATTGAATAACTCATGGTATCATTCATTGAATGGTATTATTATACATTATCCTTTTTTCAATTGAGAAGAACCCCCTTGGGTACCATCATCCATTACAAACCATCTCCATTCAAGCTCCCATGAGATCCCTTTCTTTTTACCAATTTTTCAATTGGTGAGGGGATCCAACAACATGCACTCATTCCTTAAAACCCCCCTTTTGGGCCCTCCATAGTGTGCAGGTTGTTGATTTTCTCTATATCCAAAGGCTTTTGTTCCCCCTTCAACTCCTCTACAATGGAACAAAAGGAATTGGATACTTACCTAGGATTCCACAATTTGAAAGGGTGTACTCATGCATTCAGAAGGGATGGTTCAAGGCTTTCATATTTTTTCTTTCTGAGAACCCCAATATATGTTTTAATAATGAAAACCTAGAAAATACATGGAGAGGACGATATAGTAACAATTTAATTTCAACATCAAATAGAGATACATGAACGTCCCTTCGAACCTTGTGCATGTTATAATGGAGTAGATAGTAGGTGTTTTACATGGAGTATAGTCATGAATATTAATTGTGTGTAAGTTGTAAACAATTGCATAGCTATTGTGCTTTTTAGAAACAACCACTTACATTTGTTCTATTTTAATATMTTCTACTTAAAGAAAAGTGAGATCCCCATTCATGAAGATGTTCGTTGAAAGTGAGAAAAGTTCTTCCTTATCCTTAAGGACTTACAAACAATCTCCTGCATGGACATGGAGATGAACAATAAATATTTTATGTGCACTTGCCAAAGATTTATCGAAAATAATGTCCAAGGAAGGAACTAGTTACGAAATGGATATGGAGAGAGATGAAAGAATTCCTATAAGCTCCAAAGTTCAAGGAAGGAATTAGTTTCCAAATGCGTAAGAAGAGTGAGACAACACATAGCTTTTGGAGATTCCTCTTTCTCCTAATATATGAAATCATATGACCTTACATTCTAAATAAGGTAAGMATTATTAGTCCCCACCTTTTATGTTTGGAATATGGTAATCAATTTGTCATTTTTATTAAAACTTGAAACTAGTTTGGAGTAAGTAGAACCGATCCTATGAAACTAAGTTTCCATGCATTGAGATTATTTCTAAGCTTATAGTTTCAGATATTTCTATCAAAAGTTACAATATTCTTCCCAGTATTTGGCCTCGTATCGAGGAAAGGCAATTGAATTTCATTTTAGATGCCAATCTCCTATGTTTCAACTCTAGAAACATTATTTAATTAGTTAAACATTTAATGATAGAAATTAATTCTCGAGATATAGTTAGCATTAACCGGCCTCTCYRGTGCTATCTTTAGATAGGTAATAATGTTCATCCTTCATTGTGGTGATGAAGGTGTATCCATGAAGGATACAAATCGTGATAGTTTATTTTTCCTCCGCCACGACCTTTGCACTACCTTTGCTACACCTATTGCCTTTTGTACATGGTGCAAACCACTACATACTATATTGAACTTATATTTAGCTATTGATCATTGATGCAGGAGCATCTCTCCACATCAGCCAGCCAGCCAGCCACGTCAGCGCTCACGCATTCAAGGATGAAAGGGAGGCACATCCTCATTTAGTATTTGTAATGAATGTAATTTAAATGGTTTTAGGTTGTTGAGCCATGGAAATTTGTGCCTTTGAGTAGGTTGTAGTTAGGTAGATCAGATTTAATGCAAGATCGGATGAGATCTAGATCCAGATGCTGGACTAGACAACCATTTATTGTAATTGAATAGAGTAGGTAGACCTGGAGGGAAGTGCTCGATGAGCCCCTCAGGTAAAAGAGATTTTGAGATCTCATTTTAAGTAAGTCAAGTTGTTGTAGTTGAGCAGAGAAGAGGAGAGCCAGAGAAATCTCAAGAACACCTTCATAAAATACAAGCATTTTCCATTGTTAATATAAACAGACCAGTTTTTCCTGCATGATATTCTGTGTTATATGGATGCCTGTGTGTGTGTTCTTTCATATGTTGTGAATGTGTGTGTTAGTGCATTTGCAGGGAGTTTGTGTGATTTTAGGTGAAGTTCTTTGAGGTTTCATGCCAGGAGGGCGTGACAGAGTACTGCGGGCTCTGGATACTCGTGCACAGAGGATGCACTTCTGAACTCTGTGGAGTCAGACAAAGACGTGTTGCGGCACAGGACTGAAGTCAACAACCTAGGAGGAAGACCTTTGAGGTTGTTGAACACCTTAGGAGGCAAGGCTGTGTGAGAAGAGACAAAGTTGCTGACAGAATTCTGTTGTGAATTCTGTAGAGCTCTGCCAAGTGGGCATTGAGCATACACACGGGTTGCATTGGAGAAGAACTCTGCTAAGAGTTAGAAGAAGAAACCAGAATCATTGAGGATTATAAGAGCTCTACCAGGTGGGCATTGAGCAGGTGCATTTGTGCACAAGAGAAGAAGACAGAACTGTTGAACGTTCTGTGGAAGAAAACACTCTGCCAAGTAGGCATTTGAGTCTGTGTGCAGATAGGCATAGGAGAAAAGAACTCCTTGAGTTATGGAGCTGAAGGAAGAATCCAGTAAAGGATCTTCACTGGGTTGCTAAACACCCAGAGAGACTCAGGAAGGAGTTGTTGGAGAAGAAGGAAAAGCTCAGGAGAGACAATGTGGTGTATGCGCAAAGACTCTATAGGAGGTAGAGATCAAATCTTCAGAGATCTGAAGAACAAGCTCAAGAGGAGTTAGCGTTTTATACATGTAGCGAGGCTCAAGGTAAAAGGAGCTCGCAAAGGGAAAAGAAGCACAGGCTGAGGCCTTTTGAATATTTGGAATTTCTTCCAAGGGAAGCAAGAAAGCGCGCAAAAGCTCAGGTGAGAGCACAACAAACGTCAGATCGACAGTAAAGAGATCTGGACCGTTGAGGAGTTTACATCCAGAAGGAGCTCAGAAGGATCCTACAGCAGGAGGAGATCGACATACGTTGGATCTCATAGAGAAATCTCATTAGCCATCGGATCGAGAGAAAGTTGCACAGAGTTTAGCCTCTAGAACAAGCGAAGAGAAGGAGAATAGATCTGAGCCGTCAGATCTGGAGCAGATACCCATCAGCCGCTGGATATGCGGAAGTTGCAAGGGAGTTAATTCCTCGTGAGGAGGAGAAGAAATCCTGACAAGGGGTGGAGCCATCGGGATATCGACACTTGGGAAATTAGGATTCTCGAGGTCGTGAGAACTGAGACATCAAAAGTCTCAAAATTTCGACGAGAATATGAGCCGTCTGTTTGAGGAAGGACAGGTGGAAGCAATCAAGAGTCACTGGGAAAAGCCTCGACACGGAGGCCATCTATCGGCATATCGGGCATCGGGATATTGGAGATCCCGAGAGTAAAGAGTTCGTGCACTTTGAAATTGCGAAACGCGAAACCACGATCAGTGGGGAACAACTGTCAGCACAGCAGAGGAACGAGGAGTACAGCTGGTAGGTCAAAGGTCGGAAGCCGTCGGAGGACTGGGGCATCGGAAATAAGCAAATAAATATTCCCTTGGACAAAGGATTGGGGAAGTCAATAGTGGAACCCCGACACAGAATTTGGACCGTCCATTCTGGTGGGACGTGTGTCGAAAATCCACAGGAAGTCGGGGATCGGCATATTGCGGGTTCCAAGAGCATATGCATGTTGACAACGTGAACCCCAAAACCATGATGAGAGGTATGGCTGCAGTCATATGGTAGTGGTCACATTGACCAGATCCTAGCTAGGAGGGCTAGCGCATAAAGGATCACATCGAAAATTGGGAAATCGGGAATCCCGGGGACAAGGAGTCCATACCCTTCGATATTGCGATAGGGAAAACCCCGATGAGAGTTTTGACTACGGTCATAGGGATTGGTCACGTGGACCAGGAGCTGAGCCAGGAAGGATAGCATGTGGAGAATCGACGCATTGGGGATTGACACATCACGAGTCCCGTGGACATATGTGTTTTGGCATTGACAGGACTGAAACCTTGATGGGAAGTTTGACTGTGGTCATACGGAGGGTGGTCATATTGTGAGAGTATAACTCGGAGGGGCTGGCACGAAAAGAGCTCATTGGAGGATCGGGGAATCGAGAGTATAGTGACTCTTGACATCGAGAATTCTGAAACCCCGAACCCCGATAGGGAGTCGGGGATAACCACGGTTAAGTGCAGAGGCCGTGACAGGGTAAAGAAGGACCTGTGGATCAGGTGTTTGACAGGGATTCCACTCTGGAATCTAAGGAGCTAATTCAGCTCGAATAAGGGGATTAGAATGATCCTGTGAGCAGGAGAGTGCGACAAGGTGGAGGTAGTGTGGTCGCGAGTTTTCTCTACTGTGTCAAGTGGTATCAGACCTTCGAATCTGTTTGTATACTTCAAGCAGAGAGGAGAAGGCAGGTGAAAGGAGACAAGGTTGTTGAGGACTCTGTAAGGACTTGTTTGCAGGTAGGCAACAGTCCATAGACAGTGAAGGAGGATGTAGGAGGATGAAGCTGGAACACTTAGGGATGCAGAGTGATAGCAGAAGATCTACCAAGGAGGCAGATAGACACAACAAGACGGCTACTGAAGGCCAGAGGAAGAAGAGCAAAGCAGAAAAGCTTGCAAAAATGGATAGAGAACTGGATAAAGAGCTCTATGAATTAAAGGAAGACATAGAGAGGCTAGAACTGTGGATGCAACAGGATAGGAGAAGGAGACAGATGCATGAATTTCCCATGGAGAAGGCAAAAGAAAAATGTCTAGTCAAGCAGCTGATGGTCATGAGACAGCGCAGGCTACTAAAGAAGTGGTTGAGGTATGCTGAAAACCTCAAACCGACAAAGGAAAATATGGTTGAGATATGTAAACCAGAGACTGAGAGAGGTCTCAATGATGAAGAATTTGAATGGGGATCAACTGAGGATCTCAAGAACTACCAGGAGGGCATAGAAGTAGAAATTCCCATTTTCCAGGGGGGCAATGAAGGGAGATCGTTGCGAGATCTCAAAGACTGCCAGGAGGGCAACGGAAGCATCCCATATTGCCAGATGGGCAGGGATGAGGAGATGAGACTATCTATGGGTCTCATAAACTCAGAAGTGAGTTGGAATTAGCCAAGGGAGCTGACAGAGAAAGTGAGCTCAAAGATGGACTTGGATCAGCATCTGCAGCTGACAGAACAGATGGGCTTGGATCAGCAGATGCAACTGACAGAGGTGAAAGATCAAGATGATCTTCTGATGATTGGGGGAATTGGAGTATTCCTACCATGTGCCCAGGAAGAGGAAGAAATTTGTGTTTCAGATGGTGCAACAGCAGAATAGTTACAACTGACGATGACTGTCAAGGAGGGTTTGGAGCAGAATTTGGAAGCTGCCCAAGCAGAAGAAAAAAGCGAGCATTCTGAGGAGTGTCTCAACATATTCAGCCAGGAAGCTGAAAGAGTTGTAGCACTGGAGCTACCAGCAAAGGAAACCAAGGAGCAAGAAGGCAAATCTATCACTCCATGGGAGATGGAGCTAGAGATGTTGGAGGATTGGTTGAACAATCCAGGGCCAGCCAGAGAACTGGAAGAATTTGAGCTGTTAGAGAAGAGGATGACTAAGAAGCAGATCAGTCAGGAAGAGACTGCAGAGCTGAAGTTTGCAGCAGAGTGGCAACTTGAGGCCACAGATGAAGAAAGAAGCATGGGAGATCATGGTGATCTGCCCAATTGCAGAAAATTTTTGCAGCTGAGGAGACTGCATGAGTAGGACCAGCCACTAGAGCAATTGGATGCAGTGATCGAAGAGATCAGAAGGATGATGGTAGAGTCAGCAGAAACTTCCAGCAAGGAGAGGCTGAGCAGAAAGGAAGAAGCTGTAGTAGCAGTGCAGCAGAAGCAGTAGAAGCAAAAACAGCAGTAGGATGGAGCAGATGAAAAGCTCCAAAGAATTATTTGGGATCCAGGAGGATTTCCAACCACGTAGAGGGGAAGCACATGAGCAAGAGCTCATGATTGTGCAACTGAGGAGTTTGATCCAGGAGCATCTCTCTACATCAGCCAGCCAGCCAACCACGTCAGCGCGCACGCATCCAAGGATGAAAGGGAGGCGTAGCCTCATTTAATATTTGTAATGAATGTAATTTAAATGGTTTTAGGTTGTTGAGCCATGGAAATCCATGCCTTTGAGTAGGCTATAGTTAGGTAGATCGGCTTTAATGCAATATCGGCTAAGATCTAGATCCAGATGTTGGACTAGACAACCATTTATTGTAATTGAATAGAGTAGGTAGACCTGGAGGGAAGCTGATCCAGATGGATATCGGTGGCTACCCACCTTTTCCAACTAGCTCAAAACAATGTTCTAACATTTTTGGCAATTTACTATTTTTAGCAGTTTTTTGGGTCCTGAACTT